>JXSR01S069136.1:64649-78959 GCA_000969725.1 Ophiothrix spiculata
ACCACGCAAGGTAAAAATAATTTGCAAGCACAAAAATAAAAACATGTGAAATGGTTTGAAAATTATAACACCCTGCAAATACATTTATTTTATGTGCAGGTCTATGTATTGAAGCATTAAAACACTAATTTAACACGCGCAAAAAGGCTGTGATTGCCTGGTTTTGCGAAAAATTCTGCTCGCGAAAATATTCCAGTTTACAGTATACAAATTGTTGAAATAATGTGTCATAGAGTATACTTGAAAACAAAATCTGAAAGTCATGTTACAAAGAAATATTTTGTTCTGTACCATATATTCTGATTTCTTTAGTGTTTTCATTTGTTTGAATGAAACCCTGATATAAACATGATAAAAAAAATGGACATAAAGAAATAATTTCTCTCTTCCTAGCAGCTTCGTTATGAGTTTCCACAGTATTTGAATTTATTCATTATATACATATTTAACACAGTTACAAATAGTCTTTATATACAACTACAAGTATAGTTCAGATGTCTTTTCATAACATGAATTCTATATTTAATCATAATTGTTAACAAATAAGTCATTTTTTACCACCAACCCTCTGTATTCTGTATTACTTTGCTGGGTTACACAAAATCCTGATAAGGCCTGCAAATCCTGATAAAACAAATTATTAACAAGTTGATTGATCAAAACACAATCACATGAATTCAAATACTTCAAGATGAGTTAAGCAAGAATAGAGGGTTTGCACGTGACATCATCGTACTCACAACACCATTTTCATGGGCCGGCAAACATAAAGTCCCGTCATATTATAATCTTTTAGCAGTATCACGATACCAGATCACAACTGATGATGACAAGAATATACAGTACATTTATTTAGTTTAATTTTTTTTAAGTCTTGATTTGAAGTCAATCACAAGTTACAGTCGATTTTGATGTCTTGTTTATATTACAAATCACTCCGACCCCACCAAGATGGCGGCGAGAACGGTTGCGTGTTAGGTGTGTATTGCGTCGTGCAAACCCTCTATTGTATTGTACTACTTGTTAGTGCTAAATAGTGCTTCTGGAAGTCCGACTTTATTTACCATGGTCAAGGTAACTTTGACTCATGGAATTCATGCACATCAAACTTCAACTAAAAAGATAAAAAGCACATTACCCTAGCACAACTATCATTGTTAGCAGTGCATCAATGTGCTTTCTTAATATGACTAATTATGGTTTATTCAGAGTCTGACGATATCCATCGATCGATGCCCATTGACGCAGTCTTTTACATGCGCTATTCCTTGTGCATGGAGCATTTAAAGACTACATGTCGATGGGCATAAACCACTCTGAAACCATTACTCAGGGTTTCCAGCCTTTTAAGAAAACAAAATTCCCTGATTTTTCCTTGATATTTCCCATGAATTCCATGCTAACAACTTTTTTTTCAAAAACGTGTTACTTTTCAAATCCTATGACCACATATATGAACCTGGAAGTACTGAGACCTGACACATCTTGGAAAATGAGTAGGGCCAATCAAAATTCCCTGCCTTTCCCAGATTTCAGGCATTTTTCTCAAATTTCCTGACTTTTCCCTGATTGGAAAAAAGTTAAATAATTTCCCAGATTTCCCTTATGAGTTGGGAACCCTGTTACCACATTAGGCTTTTTGGTACATAAAAGCTACAAGAATCTTAAATTTAACAAAATATACTGATTTTCAACTATGGTCTTGCTATGAGGTGAAATTTGTGGGTCCAATTATCTCCTCTGTACTAATCATGCATCACATGGTGTTGGAAGTCACATGATCAAGATTCTGAATTAAATAACACACCAATTCAATTTCTATTTACAAGCATGGGAAAGGTGATTTGAGAAACTGAAAGCTTGCTGTTAGGAACCAACCCTGTAAGATATCAAGTCGGTGAAAACTGATGGTTACTTTCAGTTCAGAAACAGATTTGATGCCTCCGTGTTATTGTTATCATGTGGCTTGGAAGGTAGGAATGCACTGACTTAAAGTAAGTCCTCAACTAAATCAATACATATTTTTCTGAAAAAAATAATCCCAATGATTTAAAACGGAAAAAGGAATCAATTTCTAGAAATTTCAGTATAAATTAGTAAGCAAGTATATGAATTATTCTCCAAATTAGCATAAATATCAGGAATCAAATTTCAATCAGTGCAGAGTAACTTTGGTCTTGTTTTGTGCATATGGACCATAATAGGCTATCAACTAGCCAATTCCTGTGCTTCCAAATATGTGACCCGTCATATCGAAAGGTACCTTCAGGTTGGCATAGTAAATTACGACATTGAAGCTGAGCATAGTCAAAAATCACGTCCAAGGTCGAATTTCTAATTTCATCAGAAACATCACCTTTGAAGTGTACTGTAAACGCCTATATTTTCGCGCTCAGTAATTTTCGCTCAAAGGCTAATTTTGAGTTATTTTGAATCATTTTGTGCGTTTTAATTTTCGCGCTTGTGATGTTTTTAACGTGCGGCGGTATATACAAACCACTTTTCGCACTACATTTATTTTCGCGCTAGGCAAATTGAGCGCGAAAAGCGCGAAAAATAATGTAGCGCGAAATAAACCACTTGTAAAGTATTCTATCATATTAATCAGGTTCCAACATCCCAAACATAAGAAAAATGGTTTATAAACCGAGATAAAAATCCTTTCTCCATTTAAGTTTTACCAGTAATGAAACTTTAAACTTGATTTTCTCAGAACTATAGTTTTCTGAAACAGCCCGATGCCTTTTACCAATTTGGATGTAACTTTGCAATCGAACATCCAATAACCAAAAGCAAGGTGTCATTTTAAAGCTTAAAATATAATATTTCAGATGAGACCAAAAATCAATTTTAATTTTCGGACCCTTCAGGTACCTTTTGATATGACGGGTCACATATTGTCCTGTGCCACCCTATATCCAATCTTCTCCTGCCCCCCCCCCCCAAATACATCACTGCTAGATCTTGCCCAGATCCCTCTCGACCAATTCCACCACTGATCTACCTACCCTCTGTCTAGTAATTCCAGTGACCAATAAAATCCAGAGATATACCCAGTTAGTGACTAAGCAGCGAGGCTGTGACGCCGCGAACTTAGCTAGAGGATTCTGTTGCTCAATATGGCCAGTGGAAAATAGATGGCGCAGTCAGAGCTAATCACTGCAAGCTATGTTTTCTCCTGGGTTTTTCTATTTCCACCAAAATGGTACAGTGCAACGAGTGGAACCTTGTTAACACAAAATCTGATAGGATAAAAACCCTGATAACACAAGATGGTCCCAAGTGTTGATTTTTCTATAATGAATTCAGTTGATAACACAAAATCCTGATAACACAAGCTAAAATCTTTGACTTTGTGTTAACAAGGTTCCACTGTACATTGTAGTGTTAACGGTAAAAAACATGTTGTTTTTACACATTTTTACATCACATTATTTACAATATTTCACAATATATTACAGAATTTTATGTGACAAGATGTACAAGGAAATGAAGACCAATGACAGCGGATTTTTGTAACATGTGGTTTTTGGTATATCCTCACGCTAATAAAATAATGGCCTAACTCCCATATGACATTTCTGTGTACACTCATTCTTCTATGACGCCCTTTGTCTAACACAATTGCACACACCAAACATACCACATCATTAACAATGGATATTGATTTCAATCATGTAAAGCACAGCACCCCCATTAGCCTTTTGAGGATGGTTGATATTGCACACGCAATTGAACATGTTTTGTACTTTACCGTGATTTGCCCCAACTGAAGTAAACCCTCTTCTATTGTTTACTCAACTTGAATGTATTTTCATAGAAATGTAGGATATAAATGTCACATACGGCAGCCTTGGGAGTTAGGCCATTATTTTATTAGTGTGACGATATAGTACAAAAAGGTGCTGGTTATATTTACACATTTTTACATCACACTACTTACAATATTTTACAATATATATTACATTTATACAATTCTATGTCTGCTCAACAAAGTAACAATGCAGTATGTGTTCTGCAGATATATTGCAAGTACTTCCTTTTCCCTTGGAGAAATCCTGCACAAATGAGCAGACGATCCGTTCTATTTCATAATTTAAGGCAGTATCTACTATATCAAACATACAACTTTTTAGGATAGGGTTGGATTGAAGTGAAATTGCATGTTAATAGGAAGTATCTGCTATGCTTTATAAATACACATACTGCGTTTTTACTCTGTAGGGCAGATGTTAAAAAAATTAAATAAATACAGGTGTTTTATAGTGCACTACGCCTACCCTGACTTGTAATTCCACACAGCCTCAGCACAATTTGCAGAAGAGTATATAAGATTTTCTTTTCTAATCATTGTGTTAAATCACTGCCTGGACTTCCTGGGGCCAAAGGGCTTATTGCAGCCTACAACAATTGGCGCAACCCTAGCTACGCTAGTTCCCTCGATCTTGGCGCTTCGCTATAGGCTCAGTCCATCCAAGACCGCAGGTACAGGCTACCCATAATTAGTCACGATTGTGACTAGTGTCATGCCTCACCTCAGCCTGACACCTCACTGTATCTAAATACATTTATTGGAAAAGAGGTTGTTGTTTACTAGCGTCCACGCTCGCGTGACACTATGCATTTGTGCACGCGATAACGAGAGTCGCGCAAACATTCGCGCGTTGTAGGCACACGTAAGATCGCGCAAATAACAACTTTCACCACACAGCGCAGAGCACAAGCCAATGAATGTTAAGATTGATTTGCCTGTAGGCTACCTGCATCTTTGGTTTGTGGTGTGCATGCATGGTGAGTGTGAAAAAACAAAGCGCAGGGAACCAGTGTAAACTCTAGCTTGAGCAATTCACACCCTCATAGAATATCAAGTTTTCACACACAAAGCTCCAGCTGGACTCGAACGCAAAACGATCGCGAACCGATCAATACATCTCATGTTTAACAGTTTGAGAACTAACTGAACTAGCGAGAACTATAGCCTTTGCCTCTGAACAAGCTGTACACCTGTACAAGGAAATGAGCCCATTGTCAGCAGATTTGATATTTGATAAAACCTAATTGTGACTACGTTGTACATCTTTACCAACCCTAATAACTGGTTGGTCATCTGATTTCAGAGATACAATCTTTTTAGTTTTAAAAGCTAAAAAAAAAAAGGAAAATGTCTACTTTCCTTGCCCTAAAACTCAAACATAATATTTCCAGCATCTGACTCATTACCCTTGATAAAATGCTTGCTCAAGAAAAAAACAAAAGTTGTTCGCTTGGTTTATCTACATATGTGTGCATCCACCACAATCATACAGTAAAGTCAGCCTCTGGTCAATTTTCTTTTGATTGAACACTTGAGCAAATTGCTATTTGAGCTGTCCACTCAAGTACAGGAAAGTGGACATTTCATTGCTGCATTTGTTTTTGTGCTTTTCAGTCTGAACTTGACCACACGAAAAATTTGTGCCGTACATTTATCATTTTCGCTAATGTGCGCTAAAATAAAGACACGCTAATCAATTTAAGACAAGTTGTGCATAAATAGTTCCACTTCGACAGTAATGAAATGGATGAATTGTACAATTGCTGACAAAAAGTTGACCATAATAGTATAATAGATAATTGGTCTGCACAATATCACTTGCGTGCATAGTACAATATAAAGTTTCATTCCCATACCTTGAGTCTAATTAATGCTACTGGCAAAAATGAAACATAATACGGACGTGAAAATTATGAGAAAATCTGCAATTTGATTTTGTGAGTGAAAGTGATCGGAATACACACCTCAATGGCAGTGTGACAACTTTGAATGCTACTTCAAACAAGAGACTCAGTGAATAATGACCAAGAGACTCACTCAGTGTCAAATAAATTAGTCTCCAGCAATACTGTGGTGAAATCCTGTATACTAGGCGACTTCTGTAATAGGCTCTGGTATGTCCACTGTGTTTTCAACATTGCCTAATGGTTTCCGCTTCACTCCCTACGTAAATATAAAATAATAATATGGAACAAATCAATAAGATGAACTTTAAAGAGTGCCGCGTAGTGACACCAGTCAGGTATACAAAGAGTTAGCAGCCAACTAGAGTTAGCAGGGTTTCATGAATTTGGGCCCTGGTTCTTAATTTTTTTTTTTTTGGTTTTATCTTCTCTGATTTAAATTGTGTGGTGAGGTTTATATTCATCTTAATGTCCAACCTGGTATTAGAGAACCTACCTTTGATGACCTTTTCTTCTTGTCTTCTTTTGTTTTAAAAATATCGGTTTTGGTCAGGAATTCATTTGATGTGTGAGGATCGCCTCGCCTTAACTTGCTGTGTGGGAAGAACAAACGCATCAATAAAAACATGAGAAATGGATATACTCATATTAGGCAAGTAAAAAATATAATAGTTTCTCGTCCCCGCACGCATGCGTTTTGATGTTTTTGGATAAGTAGATAATTATTTATTATTAAAAAAAAGTTTCTCAATTTTGGTGACACTGTTGCTAGGAAGAGACCAGGGTTGCCACCAGACAACTTTTAGTGACAGGTAAAATTAAAGTGAAATAGTAAGAAAATAGAAATTTTAATAAAAATTGTTCATTTTTCTATTGATTCTTCATTGATTTTTAACTTTTGAATCTTGAGTGCCGGGTATTTTGACTCAAAATCAACCTGAGTGCCAGGTTAAAATTAAAGAGTGCCGGGTGGTCCCACCCGCAGTGTTTCCGTTAAGGCCGTATGTCGCGAAATTGGCGCAGAAGCTAAAAAAATTGGCGCAAGAGGTTCCCAAACAAAAAGTCAAAAAGAAGCAAACTCTGCAACCTGGTCACAGCCATAATTTTCCAGTATGGCGATTGTAGGCTTGATTATGGACTTCTAAAAAATTTCAAAACATGTAATGATTATTTAACAATAATCTTGAGATGAACAATCAAACCTATGGTCAGCATTTTGGAAAAAAAAAGGCTGTGGCCAGCCAGTTCAAGCCAATATCATTTAATTGCAATAAATACTCACTTAATACTCAAAGATATTTAATCTACTAACCCTCTTCTAAAAACAGTAACTATCAATGACGATTGACCTATCAATAATCAGTTTTGGTATTTCTTCAAATGCTTACCTTCCTAGTTTGGGTTCTGCATAGTTGACTGCCCCTGCTGCCCTTCTGCTTGACCTTCGACCCATCTCATCTTTGACCTCCAGTTTGACCTCGGATATGATTTGGTGTTCCTCATCTTCCAATTCCCTCTGAAATGACACTCTCTTTTTATCAACTGACTTGACACAGTTTGTTGAAGGTTTCTTGTCATTTTTCACAGTGGTATTGGTAAGTAACTCATTGCCAGCTTTGTTTTCTGATACAGTTTGAAGCTTTTCCTCCTCTTCTTTTTGCTTTTTGTGCTGTTTGTGATCATCAGTGGATTCAACAGAAATTTTCTTCCTTTTTGACAACTCTTTCCTTTTTACTTTGCTCTTCTTGTTTTGTTCATTTCTTTGCTTTATACTCTGGTCCTCTTTTACGGCTTCATCAATTACATCTTCTTTATCCTCTGTGACCACAGATAAATGTCCCTTATCATCGATGTCTTTCTCATTGTCGTCACATGATAAATCTTCCACAAGTGACGTTTTTGTTGGTTTACTTGCTAAACTGTGTCCACCACTTTTTGACTGTTTATGCCTATCACTCACTCTGCGTGAACGTATTTCATCATTTTCCACCTTATTAGCTGATAATCTTCTTTGTTTACCGACAGGACCGTAGGAGGAGTCTCGGTTTTGTTTCCCAACAGCTCCCCCTTCATCATCCTCGCTATCGCTTTCTATTCTGAGCCTTCGTTTGCGTCCTTTCTTTGACTTACTAATGACCGGGCTACAGCTGGACCTGTTTGTTGAAAATCGCTGTCTCGTTGTCTTTTCATTTTCAACACTATCAATTTCTTCTTTTTCATCATCTTGGTTTTTCACAAATTTGTCCTTAACTTCTTGATCTTCGACATCGTCCAGGCAGGAGACAGTTTTTGTTGGAATAGGAATGGCAGAATGTCCCTTTTTCTTCTTGTCTTGACGCCCCACTTCCTTCTTGATTCTACTAGGCCCTGCACCTTCATTATCTAGGGTTTTCACAGATTTGTCTTCAAGTTTTTGATCTTCAGCATCATCCAGACTCGAGATATTGTTTGTTGGAACAGGAATGGCAGATCGCCTCTTCTTTTTCTTGTCTTGACGTTTCTTGCTTCTGCTAGACTCTGCGCCATCCTTCTTGCTTCCAGTAGACTCCACATCATTTTTCTTGCTTCTACTAGACTCTGCATCATCTTTCTTACTTCTACAAGACTCTGCGTCAATTACTATCTCAATCTCCTCAAGGATATCACAAATCATGTCATCAGTCACTTTCATACTTGACGTATCAGATGTTTTCTTCTCAGGTTCTGAAGATTTATCAGTCATTTCCAATTTTGTATCAACCTTCTGTTCAGTTGGGTCTGCTGATTTTGTATCAACCTTTTGCTTGGTAGGTGGTACAGATTTATCAACCACCTGCTTGGCAGGTTCTGAGGGGACATCAGCAGATTTTGATTCAGAATCATCCGCTTTTTCGACTTGTTTAGGTGGTAAAACAACAAGGTTAACAGTTTTCCCCTTATCCTCTTTTTTCTTCTTGGAGGCCCTGTGTATTTTTGGTTTTGTGATGAAGAATGATGACGCATCTTCATCTTCTTCTTGTTCAGGTGTATCTTTGTTTTGTTGTTGATCTTTGTTTTGTTGTTGATCTTCGTTTGATCTATTTTTGTCACTCCCATCATCAGCTTCTTCTTGGATTATCTTTTGAGTCTTTGCTTTAGTCTTTGCTGTTCTTGATGGTTTCATCTGCATTTCATTAGAATCAGTGTCATTGATACAAAAGAAAGATGGCAGTTTCTCTGTTTTATCAAATATGTCCTCAACTGGTACATCATCAACCACCTTTGCTTTGTTGTTTTTATTAGTGGTCTGTTTGGTCTTTCTGACCGCTGCTTGCTTTCCTGTTTTACTTTTCTTTCTCTTTTTATTATTCCCATCCTCCTTTTCACTGGTATGCCCATCATCGAGAGTCTTTTTTCCATGATTGTTTTTCTTAATATTTTGACCTTTCATATCATCTTGTTTGGCAGGCGAGTTATCTCCACTTTCACTCTCATCAATAACTGGCTCCAGAGATGGTGGAATCATGATAGACTTGGCTTCTGCAAAAGTATCACCTTCTGACAGATCAAACACAGACGTGATGGACATATCAGCTTTGCCTTGTTCGTGAGACTTTGGAACAACCTCCCTCTTGGCGGCTCTGCCAAATACAGGTGAAGGCACACATCTGAAGGAAAGACCATTTGAGCTCTTGGTCATACAAGGGGACATGAGCGGGGACTTTGGTGATTGGTAGACCTCTTGGAAGTCTTTTTTTCTAATAGACACTTTAGTGTGAGCTTTCTTCTTCAATGGCAGCTTGTTTTTCTTCTTCAATCCGTGTGATTCATTCTTCTTCTTAGAATCTTTATGATTATCTGATGTTACGTCCTTCCACAGATTATCCACATGCTCATTAGGGATATCTTGGGCCGTCAACTCTGAATGGTTAGAACCAACTGGATCCGTCAATTCCATGTCTTCAGGTGCATAGGTTGTTTTCTCTCCAACCTTTATCGCATCGACATGATTCTCTTCAGCATCCTTGGATTCAATCTCAAAGGTTTGATTCAACACTGTCGTGGTTGTGGCAGCTTCGTCATGTTCTTGCTCAGACGACACCTCATCATTTTTTTCCTCTGAAATTTCATTGATATTTTGGCCGACTACAAATGTGGCTCTGCTGCGAGTAGATGGGGGCCTCTGTAATTCTTTGGCTGCACTGCTTCTTGTACGTCTTGAATTGATATTGATGGGATCAATGCGACTGGATGTTCTGGATGATCTTGTCCTGCGTTTGATGCCATTGGAACCTGTTGGAAAACAAAAGCAGCAATTAAAAACAATTCTAAGTCAATGAGTGTGAATTCAGTTCCTTATAAGAAATAATTGGCTATCCATTATGAGACAATATATGACAGTGCGTTAGCGTTACATGCAGTGGGCCCTCGCGTTTAAAATTACGGCGCGGTGTAGATGTACGCACACATCTGACGCGCAATTCTTTACTTGAAGTGGAATGCTTTATGCTTGAATAGGGATGTGCATTTTTCAAATAATGATGTCTATTGTTTTGGGCAAATAATTGACTTCATTCTTGATCTTAAAATGTCTCAAATTTGTGACTAAGAATGAGAATAAAAAATGATTTATTGTTTTTCCTGTCATCTATCGTCTCATAATGGATGGGTGTACATTATTTTTTAGTAATGGGCACCCATTACAAAAAAATAATGTACGCCCATCCATTATGAAACGATAGATGACAGGCAAAACAATAAATCTTATCTTTTATTCTCTAATTTCCACAGTAGTATAGTTAGCTTTTCTGCCAGGAGATTCCACATTTCAAATTGGCATTCATGAGGAGACACGTTTCTTTCGGTCATATATTCGAGAAGTTCAGGCACCTTCCTGTCTTTGGGGTGAGTGAATGAGATGCTTGTGTAGGGCACCTTTTTTACCATAGAGAATTATCTAGAGATGTCACATGACCTCACAAAACCTGACAAAGTGTTACAGGGGTAACATGAAACATAGTTTGCTCTAAATAAGTAAGTCCAGTAATCTGATTTAATTTTTCACTCATGTTTACTACTACTGGACGACTGAAGAAAACATTCACTCATCTAAAGATGTTTATCAAGTTTAATTGTCGTGAGCTAAAAAAATAGCCCGCCTGCCGGCCACCGCACAAAGCTATTCCCCAATTTTGCTCCAGCGCCCAATGCATTCTGAAATGCTGCGCCTGCATTCTGCATTACAAGTTACAGGTTTTACTGTCATGTTATCCACATGGAAAATCATACATTCAACTGAGATGGGGTTACAAGAATTCAAATCCTACATACACCGCAGGAAACTACTATTTGCAGAAAACTACATGTATTTTAACGCATTCCTGGGTATTTTCTAGAAATTACACAAACAAAATCCCACGACTACAACGTGTATTGTTAACGGGGTTATTTTTTGCGAGGGTTTAATTTTTTCGCAAATCAACATCTAACAGCGAATATAACACACCGTGAATACATTCATTTTATGTGCAGGTCTATATATGTGACGCGATCAGGGGGAATGAGTCACTTGTCGGCAACCACATGTTAATGATTTTAAACAATTTTGTTCTGGTGAGCCTAATGGGCTAGTATTGATTTATTCAATGTGTTTAATACTCAATGATGTGTGCACAATGAAGTATGTTCATCTTGAAGTCTGAATCTGTTTAATGGATTGTAATTGATTTATTCAATGGACTTTTACTCAAGGACATGTGCACAATGGGCAATTGATCAGAGGCTGGTAGTGACTGTGTGACTAACATTATAAAACCAGTAATATGTGGTTACCGACAAATGACTCATTCCCCCTGATCGCGTCACATATGAAGCTTTAAGACGCTAATTTAACACGTGCGAAAAGGTCATGATTGACTGGTTTCGCGGAAAATTCTGCTCGCGAAAATATTCCCGTTTACAGTATTTGGAAAATTGGAAGTACTAAAAAAGTTGTACCTTCACTAGCAGCACTGGATGCTTGAGCAGGTGGATCAAGATCATCGTCATCACCAAACATCAGAGAGAAGTCAAGATCAAGATCCTTGATCATGTCAGGATCCAGGCACTCGGCTGCCGGATCACCAGCATACATCGGCTGACCTTCTGGGAGTCTGCTAGACGGTTGAAAATGATTGGAAGTTGAAGTTGGTTGATCTCTAGATGTGACAGCTGATGTTGGCTGGTTTGGCACAGGCGCTGTGATTGGCTGGTTTGGTTCAGGTGCTGTGATTGGCTGGTTTGATTCAGGCTCGATGATAGGAGGCGGAGTCAGGAGTCTTTCTGATCTCTTTACTCTGTAGTACATACTGGGTCTGAGGTATAGAATTAAATGAAAACATTTTCACTAAATCAGAGTATAATAGGCTTTAATAGGTCAAAACGTATAATGTTTGATTGTCCAAAACCAACTGACCCTGCATTTTGAAAATTAGAAAAGGTTTTTTCCTGTTTAGTGCACTAAAGATTGAACCTAAATGATAAAGAAATTCACTAAATGATGTTTTGTCAGTTGTTTTTGAACACAATGCTGTTTTGTTTGTTAATGTGATGTACATTCTATGCATTTCCATACAGAGGGATGACCATCGAAATTTAATTTAGTTTTACCATAAATTTTCAAAACGGCTTCTTTATATCCTTAAATAAGTTCGGCTTCTTTATACATTGCCAATAAAATAGAAAAAAATTATTTGAAGCCAATAAGGAAGGGAAAGAAACAAATAACTTTTAGAGGAAGACCTGTGAAGAGGACGGTGAAAAAGGAACACAGAGTTTCAATTTTGAAACTCCTTGAAAATATTTTTCTGACATTCAGATAAAATTGATGGGGTAGGCACAATATAGTGCTAACCCACACCTATTTTCCAACCACCTTTGTTCTGGTTTTGAAACAGATGCATTTGAAACAAGTTATCACACCATTTTTCAATTAATTTTGGGGAAAACATCTCTGCTTCAGTTTAATTATTACCATAATGTATACTATTTTCAGCAATATCATTGAATGCCTAAGATTTAGCTGTTCAAAAGTCTAAGGGTGGCTTAAAAATCAGACACTATAATGGCTTAGCACTATATTGCCCCTGAATTCATATTCAGTGCAGTAGATCATTTCAATAATATAAGAAACACTGGGGTGTCTTCTGAAATCACTGAATTCATAATCAAGTAATCTTAGATCTGGCACTTGGAAAAAAAAAATGGTATCTAGTGTTTCTAGAAACTTTGAAATTGTAATGTGCAAGACCTCGGGGCAATATAGTGCTAACCCTCACATTTACAAGTGACTGGCTTGCTTTATTGAAATCAGTTGCGGCTCCAATATTAGCCCACCCATCCTTCCCCACCAAAGCACATGAATTCTCCCTAAGGAATCTAGTGTTTTGGTACTCATTTCAACCATGCATTAACCCTGTTGGAATTGCAGTAATCTTGATCAATTGTCCCTCTTAAAAGGATTGTACTTGAGTTTGATACATGTACTGATCGTAATTCAATCTATTTATCCCTCTATACCTCAAGAAAGACAGACTGCACTTCTTTCCATGTAGTGCTTACTCTGCTTACCTATGTTGAAGAATGACCATTCTTCATGAAGGGGTCTTTATTTAAGGTGTGTATTTTTATTACTTTCACTCACAAAATTTGAGATTTTGATACCACATGGAAGCATATATTTTTCTCATAACCCCTGTAAATTTTTGCGCCCATATTATGTTTTATTGAAGAGATACGGTCAAATAAGTGCTGAATTACTTGAATAGGGCCTATTTTGTCAACAAAAATTAATATCCTATATATTTCTATGGGCCACACTCAAACACATTTTTGCCTATAAGTATTAATTTGGCTCAAGGCATGCGAAAGGAAACTTTGCAATTGATTTATGTAGGTGATGACCCTTCATTCAAATATTAAGAATGTGTATGTTAAATTTTTCACGACATATGAATACCTACCTTAGTTTAAGAGCCCAAGAACATAGAATCCAAAACTACCGTATCCACTCGGCCAATACAACTATTGGAACTTATCGTTGATTATTTTATACCAGAGTACCAAAAATGGGTAAGAAACTTTTGAAAGTGAGGTATTTATTACTATAAAGTGCCTATCAGTTGACAAATAACTGAATTGGCCTAGCCTAGTGATTACGATATCCCTGCTAAAGGCTTACTTATTGCCGAAGATGGTCTGTTCTTGAAGAAGGAATCGTCATCACAGCTGAGCCTGGATGATCCCATACTATTAATATATATTCAACCTCCTTGCTTACCCTGTTGATATTGAAGATGTTCTGTTCTTGATGAATGACCCCACACTCTCCCTACTATATAACCTTGCTTACCCCGTTGATATCGATGGTCTGTTCTTGATGTACCGTAAGCGCTGAGTCTGGATGACCCCACACTCTCCCTAATATATCATCTTGCTTATTCCGTTGATATCGATGATGGCCTATTCCTGATGAAGGAGTCGTCGTCAGAGCTGAGCCTGGGTGACACCACCACTCTCCCCCTAATAGTACTACAATACTTACCCCGTTGATATTGATGATGGCCTATTCCTGATGAAGGAGTCGTCGTCATAGCT
>JXSR01S069146.1:0-13245 GCA_000969725.1 Ophiothrix spiculata
AAAATACTGGGTGTACGGTCACCAGGAAATCATGATTATTCCATGTCATGCAACATACATTTAAAATATCCAATATCATGCAACATACATTTTAACAAATCAAATGCCAAGAATCTACTATATAAATCTAAATATCTCATATATCTTGTTTGAAATTAATTTTCATAATTTATAACAGTGTTGATACAAAATTAGCTTAAATGTAACATGTACTTTACACAAAAACAAAACATATATTTCTACTCTAAATAATACACAACAAAAACAATACATATATTTCTACTCTAAATAAACAGATACAAGAGAGATAAACAAACACCAAGACAGAGACCCAACGATTCCATTTCTCACATATTCTCTCAAGCTCGTCAGCTATCTATTGCTAAAAAATTTGAGAACAGGAAGAGAAGCACTCTATCTATATCTACGCAAATAACATTTACAAAGAGGATTTTAGATATAAGCACCCAAAGCCACCAAAAGATTAAAAGAACCACCATAAAGCTCAAATTTCAGATAATTAATTACCCCTTCACATCACTTATACTCACTTCAATCATTCTCTCTCAATTACTGATCTACTCCAATATTGTTAAAATTTATTTAAAACCATTATTCTGCACCATGGCATCACATTAAAGCTATTTATGAAATCCTTTTCACCCAAACTATTACTAACTATCCAAATATTACCATTTGTTATAACTATATAAAATTATGCTAAACAGTAGATTATTCAAATCTTAAAGTCATTTTAACTTTATTAAATCAAGAAAAGTCAAAACTGATTATTAAATCTGGGCCATTCTTAATGATGACAAGAATCAATTACTTTCGGACCTAATTTTAGTTCTGGATTAGTGTTCTTACATTCCGAACCATCACACACAAAAACAAACAAAAATGTGAAACAGAAATGAGAATCAGGCAATCAAGCAAGCATTCAATCTCACCATAATCACTTCAATCCCTTTAATCCCTTCCAGGATCGTACTAGCCACTTCAATGTTGCGCCTGTTAGCAGACATTGCTGGCCCAACCGTGATCTCCGTGCCATTGTGTGATAAAAATTACGACCAAACTAAAAAAGATTGAATAGAACATAGACGAATTGTCACAATTTATTGTAAACTTGAAATGCTATACTAAACTTACAACATGGCATAAATTAAGCATTTAAATAAATACTTCCATACATTGCCTTTAAATGTGTTTAGATAACTGTCAAAGAGATTCCAAGTTCAAATCTTAAATAAAGAAGAGCAAAGTTTTTGAATCCGTTATATAATGATGTAAGGTAGTTTCAATTTTTCAATTTTTAAATAATTGATTACTAAGAATGCAATACCTCGGTGATATCATAAAATCATTGAAATCTGGACAATTACAAACTGAAAAATTAAGTGCATGCAACAGCTATTATGTTTTTCTACATATAGACCTAAGTACTATTATATTTTGCAGTGAATCTGGTTAACCATTATTTTCCCTCTATTTTTCCATATTAATGATGAAATCTGTCTCTGAAATCACTTGTGCATATATCTACAATGTGTTCCACATAGAAACCTTCAATCTTTGGAGTGCCAAACATGTGTTAAGACATGTGTTAGTATGCAGACTGTGGGTACAGCAAGGGTCACAGGAGTTTTAATGCAATATTGCCATTCCCTACAAAACAATGAAACTTAGGCCTATTTCAACAAACACAAAATATAGGCACACAAAACCAGCAAAATTTATGGCAATGTCATTAGCAATAGTGATTCTTTTCTTTGCGCTTTTGCCATTTAATTATTGTCAGCAAACTGAATATAGCATGTTTGCAGCTTTTGCTCACACACCCCCCCCCCCCCCCCCCCCCCCCCCCCCCCCCCCCACACACACACACACCCCTACGTGCATTACAAATACTTCTGAGGACTCGTGTGTCCTCATATATATCACTATACATAAAGTCGTTTAAGGTCCTCGAAGTGCGGACCCCCCTAAGATGGTAAAACATGACATTTTAGGCGTTTTTAGAGCATGTTTTCCGAGGACCCGTGTTAAGGTCCTCGGTATCCAAGAAGTCCTCACTTTGTTGGTGTGTTGTCATTCGAACGTCCTCGGTAGTATTTATAATGCAAACGCACACACACACACATACACCCCTATCTTGAAAATCAATCAAACATAGAACACAAACAACATAAACACGTCATACTCTCAGTTAACATTCTGATTAAAGACAAAACAGTCACATACTCATGGTCAAATTTATTTTTGATTTAAATTGATTTTGAAACTTTTGATTTATGTCCATATTATGCCATTGTTTTTTGTTTTTGTTTTTAATTTCTACTTCATATACTACATATGCAGTGTTCCATTTTGGAATGATATGTCATGTCATTCTCATCCCTTAATTACTATTTTTTGCTATATGAGATATAATATATTGACAAATCATAACATTTCAACATTTCCACCTTGATTTATGACAAATGAAGATCACATATTTTTAAAAATCCATTTTGATCAAATCAATTCTTGAAGAAAATCTTGCATTGTACTCTTGTATACTTTGATCAACACCAACGAGGTGGGCCTCTTCACATTGTGAATTAATACAGAGAAGCGCATGCATAGCTGAACACACATAGCTGAATCGCGTATCAACATCACAACGCGCATCAACATCACAACGCGTGTGTAAGTGGGATTATGTTAACTTGTGGATGAAGAAAAGCCTAATAATTCCTGCCTATTTAGTGTTGATCAAAGTATAGTTTTATATAAGTTAACTTATTCCATATAGATTTAATCTGGATAGTTAGTTGGTAGATGGATGCTTACTTCAGTATGATTCTGGGAGTACAAGAGGTGTCCAATATATGTGTGGCCTGAGGTAGGAGATGAGCTAAGTAGTTTTTATTAATAATATTATTTAATGTAGATTGACTCAATAGATGAATATTTTGTAAAGTTTCAAATAAATATCTGCTTTGGTTTTTATTTTACAGAATGTTAAACCTTGCCTGTTAGAGGTTTCTAAAGTTTACAATTAAGGCTGGTGTAGACCTTGAAATGGCATAAACCATTTTTTGGACTGTAACTCTCAAACTAATTGCATAAACTACCGTATATACAGGGATATAAGTTGATGGGTGTAAAACTTGCAGAAAATTTACAAAATATGCTATTTATGGCATAAACTCTGTATATTTTTTTACAGAAAGTGAAACAAAATTGCAGAATTCTGCAAAAATGTAGAAAACTTGCATCCCTGTATATAGAGTATACATTCTTAGAATTTTTTAACCCTAAACATGATAATGATATCAGTTTTTGACTAAAAATGCAAATTTTGGCAAAAAATCTCCAAAACCATATTTTTTGCATAAAACAATGTCTGGAAAGCTTAACTGAAATTTGCATTTGTGAAATGTTGAACTTTTTTGCTTTTTGGAATCTAGAAACAAATGTCTAGGAAGATTTTCTCAAATTTTTGATTTTTATCTTGATTTTTTTTTAATGCCAAAAATAGGTCAAAAATGTAAAAAAATCCACCAAAATGGCAAGATTGCCAAAAATAGGATAAAATTTCCATTTCAAGCCAAAAAATCAACTTACGGAAACCTGTAACTTGCAAGTTAAAGTTTCTGTAAAAATGAAAGTAGGTATTGAATTGAAACTTTCCAAATATTCATCAATTGAGTTGATCTACATAACATATTAATACAAAATGCATAGTGCATCTACTTCTGCCTCAACTTATTGAACACCTCTCGTATGATGTCTGAGGGAAGGGGAAGAAAGGTAGAAATTCTGAAAATAAGTATGACTTTAAATTATCATGTGCTATCACAAAATAATTGTGCTTCAGTGTACACAATTCAATAACAATAAATCAAGTCATCAGCATCCTTTCTTGTTCTCCAAATGCAGATCAAAGGAATGATACACTGTCACAATGCTCACATTGTGTACTATGTTTCCAAATCGTACTATTCAATGTCATTTAGGCCCAAAAAGTTGTTGTGTTGCCCTCAGCGATCAACCCTAGGCAAACATTAAAAAAAAATATAAGGGTCGGAAAAGCACCAAATTTTGCTCAGATTGGATGGGTTTTTTTGAAAACAATTTTAAAATGGTGGAAATGCACCAAAATTTGGCACTTTTGGTGCTTTAAAAAATAATAATAACAAAATATTTTCTGACCAACCAACTCAATTTTTCAGAAATTTCACTTGAGAGCAGCACAACAATCATTTGTTTGCCTTATAACATTGGTATTCTTTCAGTTGTGAGCAAATAACCATTCTCTCAATGACAATGACTTGAGAACTGAATATACCTTATTCTAAGAATGGCCCAACTTTTCCATTTTGGTAAAATGGAGTTAAACCCAGCAAATCATTGGTCCAATTCTATAAAGTTGGACCTTAATTGGACAAATCGTCATGTGAGTGCAAGAAAGTCGTATCTGCAATTACCCTAAGTTATATTTATTTTACACCTTGTCACAAGAATGTGAAAAATTCCTCAAAATGTTCCTGTCTTATGTCAGTGGTTTTTAAAATGGTTCTTCAGCTGACACTGTCACCTGAAAAACCATTTCAAGAACCACTGACCCAAAACTGGAGGTTATACAGTGTTCAATCCAAATTTATAACGTAAGGCAGCTATTGCAGATACGACTTTCTTGCACTCACATGAAGAAATGTGATTTTGCCACTGTAGGTCCATTTGATTTAAGGTATCCTACTGCCATCAGAGATCCAGCCTTTAAAAGCAAGTACGAATGGCACATTACAGGGAGCTGTGATCCTTCATGGAAACCAATTTTGGGACAGAGGGGACGGTGACTTCCATTACTCCTAAAATAATGTAATTGTGAATGATTTAAGTTTGAAAATTATAACCCAAATAACCCTAAAGCACTCGTGTCTGTTTATTTTAGCCATTAAAGAATATCTGTTACTGTTTCTACAATTCTAGCAGTAAATTGTGAACACGTATTCTAAGTTTTTTAGCGTAGACACCGACTGTCACCATCTTGAAAATGTACGCTTGCGTGAAAGACTACTGCATGGTCGCAATCACTTACGTGTTCACAAATTAAATCCACAAACAATATTAATTTGTTATTTGTCTAATTTTTTCAACATTTTTGCGGGTTTTTTTTAATATTTGATGAGTGAATGTACATGTTGTGTTTATCTTATTCCAAAAAGTGCCCAACTCCAGCTATGAGAATGTCAACTGGTGTTGCCAACAAATTTTGAATAAATTAAGACATGTACTGTCAAATTGATTTAGTTTAAGTTTCCTAGGACAACTACTGAACTTGTAAAAAATGGTTTTGTTAGACTTGAGCCCTTATCAAGTTTCCAAAAAAACAAAGAAAAGATTATTTTTACTTGAATGATTATTTCATTATTCCAATAAAAGTAATGATGGAATTAAAATGACTGTGAAATGGGTAAACTTGTGAACGCATGATGAAATCAGTACAAAATGATGTGCAGTGACATGCATATTCATGCTTTACTAAGCTTGTAATGCAAAGCTTTCACAATGTGGTGGTCATTCATACAAATGCACTGCTGAAGTGACACATCATACTT
Organism: Ophiothrix spiculata; assembly: GCA_000969725.1. Classification (NCBI taxonomy): domain Eukaryota; kingdom Metazoa; phylum Echinodermata; class Ophiuroidea; order Amphilepidida; family Ophiotrichidae; genus Ophiothrix; species Ophiothrix spiculata. The sequence goes on from JXSR01S069146.1 coordinate 5,613, forward strand.
TATGCAAATCTCTCGTTGCGAAGGACGTTTTGAGCTACTGGTTCCAAACAAATGTGGTGGGCATTTTTACCATATGTTGAGTCTATAAGGAATAATTTTTATTGTACTTTTAGTACTCTTGAATCCAAAAGCAAAAGTTGGCAATTTCACAGTAATGTGTTATAGAAGAGTCTTATAGACCACCAGGTCTTTCCTGACCCTGTTATTTTTTGCATTTTGAGAACAAAAACTGAGGGAAAAGATGGTCTGATTTTTGTGTGTACGTATGTCTAATGTGCAAATACATGTGATCAGTGAAACCAATATCGACATGATCATTTGTTTGGAACCAGGTCGCACGTGTGGGGTAATTTTGCAATTAAGATATGACGTCACTACTTCTGCAGCGCCAACAAAAAGTGCAAAGAGCTATTAACTAGAGTTAAATATGAATTCAGATTATCACAGTATTGTAAAACTCCAATAGCAAAAATGACAAATATGAATAAAAAAGAATTTTGCAGCTAGGCTATCATGAAAACAGACTTTGATTATTTTTATGGTATTTAAATCAACTGAGTTGAGTAAAAAGCAAAGCATGTTGTTCACTTGCTATTATTAAAATTGACAGTGCATGCTGTAAGCACATGGCATGCATAGCCTACTTTACTTACCGTGCCTACAAGAGGGTATAAGAACCCAGCTCCTACGCTAGCCCTCACATCCCTGATAGGCAGTGTGAATCCTGTAGGCGTTCCCTTCCTGGTTGGGTCATGTGACAAGGATAGATGGGTCTTAGCCATACAGATGGGGAGGTCGCTGAAGCCTTGTTTGCGGTATAAGTCAACCTTCTTCTGGGCTTCTTCTGATAACTCCACACCATCTGCACCATAGATTTTGCGTGCAATTGTTGACATTTTCTCTTCAATGGGAAGCTGGTTAAATTGGAAAAATAGAAGACAAATTTGGTAACTTTAATTAAATTATAATTTGCCTATTGAATATATTTGAAATACAAAAAAAGTTTAGATAAATTCTGTAGTACAAGAGGCTGCTTCGTAGAAATCTGTCATTTTGATCCATTTTATGCGACATATTTTGAAGTAAAAAATAATACCATGTAATTTTTCAAAACAAAGGCTAAATCCTTTTTTCATTAAGAAATAGCTGTCTTTGAGTAATATGTTTCTACATATATTGATTGCTGTGATTGAGTGTGGTTGTAATCACTTACAAAATGAACCAATCACACAATACACACTTGAAACTCAAAAGTGAAATATGATAAAAGAAAATCCTGTTATAAAAATTGTTCTTTATAAAGAAATACTTCTTCATGAATAAAGTATTTTAACTACCAATATACGGCAGTAAGGCGGTTGCCAAGCCAACAGCCTCAACACTGCCTTGTGACCAATAAGAGCAGATCACAACACACAAACTTACCTTTAGATCATACAGGAATTGGAAGTTGGACTGTTGCTGACAGGCTTTCTCTAAGCCGGTTGCCAAGCCAACGGCCCCAGCACCACCTTGTGACCAATGAGAGCAGATCACAACACACAAACTTACCTTTAGATCATACAGGAATTGGAAGTTGGACTGTTGCTGACAGGCTTTCTCTAAGGCGGTTGCCAAGCCAACAGCCCCAGCACCGCCTTGTGACCAATGAGAGCAGATCACAACACACAAACTTACCTTTAGATCATATAGGAACTGGAAGTTGGACTGTTGCTGACAGGCTTTCTCTAAGGCGGTTGCCAAGCCAACTGCCCCGGCACCACCTTGTGACCAATGAGAGCAGATCACTGCATCATGAGCACCAGCATCGCGGGACAATTTCTGCACTAGCTCAAGCTCTTTGTCACTGTCAGTTCTGAAATCATTAATTTGTAAAGAAAAAATAAGTTTAATTTGAAATTTCTTAAGTAAGTCCCAATATTGAAAATATTAGAAACATTTTCGGGGTTTAAATATCATCACTTTCTTAAAAACACCGACTATGTACTGCTGCAACTAAAATAACAGTGAAATCAGTCTATCTACTTGTAATTCTTGTCACATTTGACAAACTTTCAGGACGTGGTTATAAGACCTTTTATGCGTAAAATGTCAAGGGAAAATATGGGTCTTTGCTCTAAACTGAATATACTAAGTGTTACATTACCTTTCAATACACATGAATTGCAAGAAGATACTCAAGACAAGGAGATGTGTTAAAAGGTTTGCATTTAGCGCAAGGAGCTCTTCCCTCCAATTGATGACAAGAAAATGACAACTCACTGCAAAGGCAGATTTCTCAAAATTTTTTGGATACAAATAAAATTCAATGCAACGGTAGATTTCTTGCAACCTTTTGGATAGAAATACTGAGAAATACCTACACAAATTTGTTGATAGCTACCACACATGGAACACCAAAGTAGCTTGCATTCTCTATCTGCTTCCTCAGATTGCAGAAGCCCTTCTCTACCAACTCAAGGTGTTCTTCACTGTACTCTTTGGCTAATGGTTGACCAGCTGTCACCTGGCAACAAACAACAAAAGACAATTAATGACAAATTATATGAATTGGGTACTTGATATAGCAATTAAAAATAATAATAATTGAGATATTTTTGAGCACTCATAACAAAGACATTAACCTTAAAATATACAATTTTTACAAATACAAATTCTTACAAACAAAATCATGTACAATAGGATAAAAAATATGATGTTATAGGTAATTTCACATGCAGTCACTCAAAATAGTCCTCAAAAAGTAGTCTTGAGAGTACGCTTGAAATAACAAGTAGTCATTGTTGGAGCAGCGTTCCTGATTATTGAAGGTAAATTGTTCGAGAGTTTGGGTCCAGAAACGACAAATGATTTTTGTCAATAGAAATTTGTTATTGGACACTGCAAAGGAAATCCGAAAGAGACTTTGAGATGAGGATCTGAGAGTGCGAGCTGGTGTATAGCGGCTGAGCAAATTAGCAAGATATGCAGGAGAGCGATCATGAAAAGTCTTAAGCACCAGAAGGAGGATCCTTTATTCAATGTGCTTAGCAGGGTTGTCACTACACTGGTCGGTGCCGGTCGGCAGAACCAGCACTCATCCAAATTAACCATCACTCAAGGGTGTTTTAGGCCTTGCCGGCCGGCACTAGAATGCCAAATTGACCTCAAAGCAGCCATAAAATGCCAATATTGCAACTTGATTCAGTACTTTGAAATGAAATTCTTGGCAAATTTAGCCGGCAGTAAATTTTGGCTAGTGACAACCCTGGTGCTTAGATATAGGCAGCCAATGGAGATCCTGTAACATTGGAGTGATGTAATCTCTGCATTTAGTCAATTGCCATACATGTCAAAGCATTTCACATATAATAACAACTTCAGCCAAAATTCATTGTATCAATATTATACCATAGTCATTGGTCTTGTGGTTCAGTGACTGTAAAAGTTTAAAAACTGAACTACAGTGTGTCCCAGAATGAAGTTATCAAGATTTCAACGCCACACTGTTCAAAAACCAAATAGTTCCAAACAATGAAACTTAGTGACAATCATGCCTGATGTCTTGACTTTGTGTGGTGCAAAAATGAAGAAAATTCATACATAAGTTTTCTAGAAATGAGCATTTAAAGCTCCAGAGGGGTTTGAACACTTTTCCCAGTTTAGGTAAAGTTGTAAAAATTCAACGGAAATTTGCAGCATAACCATGCAACAAGAACGTCATATATCCAGACATAGTCATGATAATATGTGTCCTATTATAAGTGTCTTTGTTTTCACGATTATATTAACCTAAATCTGGTTTCTTTTCATATGTAAAAATCATTTAATATATTTTATTAGGTAATCGTTTAGGAAAATCATTGAGCGGGTCATTTAAAAGTACGCTAAAGGGCTGGTACCCTGATAGCAGTGGTTGTAGGAATATGGTAATTCAAAGCAAACATAACACCTCTTTTGTCAATGGAGAAAAGAGAATCATGATTGACCAATACCTGGAAAGTGCAGGTATCATTGAAACAATGGAAAGATTTATTTAACATTTCCAGGAGCCAGATATCCCCATCTGACAAGTAGTCCATCTTTCAAATGTCAGAAAATAAAAAGCTTATGGTATCGGATGACAGAAGGAACTGCAAAAAAAAAAAGAAACGTGTGGACGCCAAGGTAGAAGCCTAATTTACATTCTACTGAACCTTTATTAAAACTCCAAGGCATCATCATGGAGAAGCAACATGCGAAACAAAACAGAAATGTTGGTAAATATGATATCCTAGCTCGCATACTTCTCCTGCAAATTTCCGCTGGATTTTTACGACTTCTCCAAACTGGGAAAAGTGTCCAAACCCCTCTGGAGCTTCAAACGCTCACTTCTAGATAATTAATGCATGGATTTCTTTCATTTTTGCACCAAAGCAAGTGGAGACATCAGGCATGATTGTCATTAACTTTCAGTGTTTGGGATATTTTGGTTTTTGAATTATGTTGCATTGAAATTTTGATAACTTCATTCTGGGACACACTGTATAGATCAATGTATTTTTTTCCAAACCCTAATTATCTTTTGATATTGTAGATCATGCTGAGGTTTGTTGTGAAATAAGTCAGACAACAGATGACATCAAGAAACATATGAATGTAAAGTTATATCCTGACTGTATCAATCACTACAAAATAAGGTTTCGGTCGAGACTGTTTTTTCATGTCGACATGTCACAATAAATTATTGTCGACGTTGACATATGTGTGATATCAAAGAGTTGTTTTTGGATACGCTTAATTAAACACCTGTCTTTAGACATAGACTTACCTATAAATATAGTCATGTGCTAGTTTTTTTCTGCGTACGGCAATATGATATGGATGATGTAAAATTGATATTTTGTAACTTTTTGGTTGTCAACAATCGTAATAAATTTAAATGAGGAACAACTGATAAATTAAAATATCAGCACTTTAAAGCTCAACTGCTAATGAACAGCCATAAATTGAAAATTAAATGTTTTTTATAATTTTACTCGCCCAGTTTTGTCGACAAATGAAATTTCATGTTGACATGTCGAGATTTGCTAAGGCATGTCGACAGAAACCTTACTACAAAAATGGACCTAAATAGCTGCAGAAATTTGGTTCATCAGGGAAGAGTGTACACATTGCTTGAATATAGATACAGCTACAAACCAAGAAATAAAACTCACATGGCTGTAGAGACAATTTCATACTATGGCAAGGAACAACTCGTCCTAATAATATCTTTAAGATGTTAGCAAGGTAAATCCTTTCAATGTTAGATGCTACACTAGCTAAGGCCAAGAAAAAAGGTTTGTCTCAGAAACCTTTTGCAAAAAAGCTATGCGGTATGCGATTTTTTAATTTTTAATTTTTTTAATGAAATTAGCTATGCAGTATTTCTTTTTTTTAACACTCTTAAAACTTTGATCGCCCAACTTACGTGCCTGAAGTGCATAGTTTCTAAGTCTTGACAGTTGTAATAAATGTAAAAATTCAAGGTAAAATTGCAACAGCAAATGACAGCAACCCGGATGGCGGTCGATCGCTGGATTACTCTCGATAATAAAAAAGAGAGAGAAAGACCAGCGAGTAGCTCTATGCAATAAATTCATTTTCACATAGCAATGCATGTGGGTTTCTGAGACAAACTTTTTTTTTTGGCCTAATATGAAATCGTTAATGTAACTCTGTGTTTACTTAAACTGTAAGTTCTTATCAGAAAATTCACACGTGGTGACCTTTGCATAAGAATTTGACCTGTTACACACATATTAACAAATAAATATGCCTTCTTAAATAAAGGAAAATAATTTCAACAATTCCACAAAACTTCGAATGGTTATATACCCGATTAAAGTATCATTTGGATGGTGAACCTACCGTGGGCCCACCACCGTGCATTTTGAGTGCTCTGACAGTAGCAACTAACACAGCAGCATTGGGTCTTAGACCTGAGTAACGACATTTGATGTTGAAGAACTTCTCCATCCCAATGTCGGCTCCAAAACCAGCTTCAGTAACTGTAAATAAACAGAATGATCATAATGTTCATGTATGGATGTGTGAACTTATTTTCATGAAAATGCACAAATATCTTTTGTTTAGTAACTTTTGAAAATTGATTCCTGGTTTAGTGTAACATTTTCTTCATTCAGCACATAATGAGGCAACTTCATTATTTATTATCTTGACAATTTTCAATTCAAGCAAAAATCAACAACTTATATATGTACTTTAATAGCCCAAATCCACAATTAACAGTTATTTACTGCTTTTTTACACAGTTTACTTACTGTATACCTTATAAGTTTGAGACTTAACCACCTTAAATAATAATTACAAAACGGCAGAAAAAGACTGATTCAAGTTCATAATGAATTTTTCACAGTGGCAATTTCATAACACAAATGGGTGATGGTAAGCCAGAAATCAAGCATCAAGGACTTATCTTAAATGAATGCTGATACACTTTGAAGATTGTAAATAATAAATTTATTAGTTTATTCCACTACACTGCAAAGTGGAGCCAAAAGAGACAGGACATTGTTGCCGAGGCAGAGATGCCAAATGGACTGATATTAATATAAAGTAAAGGAGGCGATGGTGGTGTTAAGGGGTTTGAGGCAGATGTTTTGAGTCTTCCATTAATATTAGTGGAAAGTTTTGGTGATGGGTAGGGGGCTAGAGGTCAGACATTTTAAAATCTAGACTGGAAAATACCCTTTAAGACCCTTAACGATAAAAAAGGAAGATTTTCAAAAATCCTTGCACTCCTTATTATTAAATTTCCAAATGCAATAAGCAAATTTTGACTGCACCTGATAAGCAAGGATTGATATCTAACATATACCATTGTGCATCTACAGATTACTGCAAGTGAACCTTGTTAAATATATGTATGAAACCTATCGATACGTTATCTTGCTTAGATCACCTACCTACAAAGCCCTTCTCTCCCACCAGCTTGAGAGCAATCTTGTCAGCTAGGATTGATGAATTACCATGGGCAATGTTGGCAAATGGCCCTGCATGCACAAATACTGGTGTACCCTGTCAAAGATAAAGTGTTATTTTGTCAACTAGGATAGAAGAATTAACAAGGGCAATTAGCACAAATGGTCCTATATGGACAAAATTTGATACTGGTGTGCCATGTCAGAGAAAAAGATAAACTTGTCAGGTAGAATAGAAGAAATGCTATGGGCAATACTGGCAATGGCCCTCCGTGGACAAAAACCTGGTGTACCATGCAAAGGATGAACTGTCTCAAGTCAATCAAGTCTGAAAATGCATCAACCTGTGTAAAAATTTTCATACTATCCAAAATGTTATCATTGGGCCATTCTGGGTGAAAATGTTGGCGCTAGCACTAGCTCAACTCATGAGTTTTACTAACACTAACGTCATGAACAAGGAAAATACATTAAAACCAGTGCTCCATCCAACACTTGAAATTATCGACCATTTAACATATTTCAAGATTGTGACCTTATTCAAATATCTCTTCTAGATACTGATCTCAATTACGTTCAGAACAGTTACTGAAATGTAGTTATATAGACCATCAAATTTAGTGCTATACCTCAAGAGTCTGCATAAGATTAGGTCTGATGGCATCCTTCATAAGGACCATCAAAGCTCC
>JXSR01S069158.1:2300-13990 GCA_000969725.1 Ophiothrix spiculata
ACATAGTGACTGCTAAGTCTCTTCTGAACTTTTAGTTCAGGCGAGACAACTGAACTTATAGTTCAGGCGAGACAATAAAGTATAGGGATATAAAGATAACTCATGCATATCTATAAATCAGTCCGTAAGGCTAGCTTCCTAAATAGCGTTAGCGAATACCGTAGCGATAACCGTTATGCATTTTACAGTTAGGCTATCGCATACGGTAACCTTAACCTTATTTTCGCAAACTCTCAATTTACTGACAGTAGTACTTAAAATTAGGTCAAAATGGGAAAGGCTATAAGTCAGATTAAAATTGACTTTTTGTAGAGAGATTGAGGCCCGATGCAGACTCCGCTATCGTATAGAATATTTTGCTTAGAATATTATATGCTGACGACAAAATGACATAGGTCATCGAAAATAAAACTGTGTGCTTTATTCGATGACCTACGTCATTTTGTCGTCAGCATAGAATATTCTAAGGAAAATATTCTATACGATAGTGGAGTCTGCACCGGGCCTTAGAGATATTGCTTTTTTTCTGAATTAATGCCCTTTGTTGCTTGTGGTATTATACGGGCTTACACTTATCTGCACCTTGCACAGTATTTGTGTGTAACAGGCAAGGAAACTGCTGTTAGTACATATATAAATTTGACTAGAATGAGAATTAGGCCCTGTCATTATTGATCAGAAAATTTATTTTATGTATACAGATGTTATTGAAACGGGCCGAACATAACCCACCCACTTACTCTACTGTAATAATCATGAAGCATATCAGCGCTTATAAATTCCGAAATTTTCATATGACCCAGCCGGGACTCGAACCTGGGACCTCCCTCACCCGAAGCGAGCTCGCAGCACATAGACCAAAAGAGGACTTCCCCGTCAGGTCTTTACACTGAACGAACCTATAATTATACATTCGTGGCATTACTCCCTCCCTCACACAAGACACGTCCTTGTGTCTTAATCACAATGTCATCAACAACTCCCATCTCGGCACTCAATCCAATGGGGGGTCCGCCTAGGCATTAAGAAACCCTAGGGACCACCGCTGCCACCAAATTGTAACGGGCCGAACGTAACCCACCCCCTTACTCTACTGTAATAATCACGAAGCATACCAGCGCTTATAAATTCTGAAATTTTCATACGACCCAGCCGGGACTCGAACCCGGGACCTCCCACACCCGAAGCGAGCTCATGATCACAGCGCATAGATCACAGCGCATAGATCAAAAGAGGACTTCCCCGTCAGGTCTATACACTGAACGAACCTATACATTTGTGGCATTTTTATCACTAGTAATTTTTTTTAAGTAGTATAAAATTAAGCCAAAATTGGAAAAAACATTTGTGTTAACATACCTGTCAAGTCTCCTGATTTTGGAGGGAGCCTCCCGATTTTAGGTAGTCCTCCCTACCTGGAAGCCATTTCTCCTGCTTTGAAGAAAATCTCCCGCTTTGAGAAAAATTGTACCGCGATGTCCTTCTGGCGTATATAACACCTTACATTTTATTGACAAATTTTAATAAAATGAGATTGTTATAAGAATCGTCTGTGTGCTTGTGAGACCCTTTTTTTTTTATTGTCAGTTTTCAAAAGTTACATTCAAATATTTTAGGGTGTACCTTTTGGGCCTCATATGTCAGATGTCCGTAAACGTTACACACATAAATTTAAATCTCCCGCATCAGAATTTGGAAATGTTAACATGTATGGGTGAAATTGTGTCTTCCTTTGCTGATGTGAGAACAATAGAATAGTTGCCATTGTTTTGACGAACATTTATTTCCAAACCAAGACATTAATATTATAGGTTCACTAAACTTTCAACTTTCAACATCACAAATGGAGTTAAAGAGGCTTATAATTTGTCAAAACAAGAATATGAAAGATACAAACATAATTAATCAAACTGACACTGAAACTTACCTTCGATTCATGACGTAGCTAAGCACATGATAACTACTACCATCATACAAAATATATAACAAACATCTTAAAAACACAAAACCTATCTCAAAAACAACATTACGATTTGAGAATCACCCAAAAAATGGTGGCCGTGCCCAATATTAAAGTATCACAAAATAATGTTGTCATTCAAAATAACGGAAATCTTTTGCACTACATGAAGCGGATACTTAATCTTCCGTACTTAAAAAAATTTGACTTGTTAGAAATTTTCTGAGAGTTGGAGGATGAAATTTAAAGGTGAAATGTTGTTGTCATGTGTGAAAGTTGCATGTCCAGACAAATTTATGCAGTCTAAGCATTTTACGTTGCCCATATGGCTCAAATTGATTCTTGCCATTTTGGACATGTACCCAATTGACTGCCAGAATAATGTGTCGGGTATCCCGGTACAAAATTACCAGAAAATGCCAGGCCTTAATTTCCCCTCTGTATAGCCTTCTGTAATCATGATACAAACAATTAAAACTCTTTGAACTTACCTGGAAAGCAGAGCAAGTGCAGTAATATCAGCAGCACAACATGGTTAAGTGTTCTATGTGACATCATGTAAGGGAAGAGAGTTAACCCCACAGGGCTCAGGCTAAGCACCTTGGAGTGCATCCATTTTAGTCTGCACACATGATTAATATGGATACTCCTGTCATCAGTTCTATCTGTTGGAGTCATCTTCCAAGAGCAAACACATTCCTGATTTGTTTCCTTCATCTCCACTTGTGTCAAATTGACAAATTCCAAACTAGATCTAGCTGAGCATCAGATTCTAATCAAGGAATCATCAAGAAACTCTGTTGAGATACACATTTTTAAATAACATTTTTAATATAAATTAGGAGTACATAAATATAAATTTACTATTTAATATACTCCACACTAATACCATTATATTATAATAGTCATACCTGTACTTGAAAGTGCTGGTCATTATGACATTCTGAATCTCTGATGGTTTTATCAAAATGGAAAAAAATAATGCATACATGCATATTTTCCACCAAAAATTGCTCTAAAAAAATTCCTGGCCTGGTTTCGGTCCAATTCGGTCCAGTCCGGGCCGAGTCAGGGAATTACAGATTTCCGGGTTGCCCCACAAGGCCTTGCATCAATCATATGTGTTGATATTTGAAAATAGATGTACCGTATCTCTGGACGGAGCACTTGAGATAGGTCTATAACCCTGTAAGTGGTTTCAAGCAATGAGGGAGAGGCAGCTGAAGTACGGGTTCATTAAAGGAACTTGGTCCGATTTTTAAAAATTTAGTTGTCAATGTCATATGAAAGATGACCACTAAAGAAGTCCAAATTTCAAATTTCAGCTGAATTGGTCAAGCCGTTTTGATTTTATGGGCAATTTTGTATTTCAGAGCTGCCTATATGTTACTGTATAAAATAAATTATGGTTACCATAGGCCTAATTAGACACATTTTCATACATATCTCCGAAACGGAACATAACTCAGCCTTGAAATTTCACATGGGTTATGAGAAAAATATGAGCAATATTGTGGTACCAAAATCTCAAAAAGTTTGAAAAAAAGTTGAAGCAATCGGACCATGCTCCTTTAATAAAGTTCCCCGGGGGTGCAACTCCAAAGGGTATGTTTGGTATTTCTTTAATCAGCCCTCACAAGAGGTCATCTAGGAGGCAGTTGATACAGTCAAATTAATACTGATCTCCACATTCCATGGGGACAAAGATATTTTACACACCATGATCTGAGTTCTACTTCCCATTTTTTTTCTGAATAGGGGCCAAGATGTCTCCTGAGGGCTGTAACGATTAAAAGAAGCACACACTTTTTTTATACAAATATATTGGTGTGAGGTGAAAATAGTGCTGTTATCGATTGTCGGAAGTATCGATTGTCGGAAGCATCGATTGTCGGAAGTATCGATTATCGATCGACATGTCGATAAACAAAATGGTAGTATCGATACTAAACGACATAAAGGTCGAGATAAAAAAAGAAACTACATGCTCGAAATAAGAGGAAGAGTCAACGAGCACTTTCAATGCATGCAAAGCTTTCTCCGAAAAGATTGTTCAAAGTAACAAGCTGAATTCATGGCTTTTTTCACTTTTGTTACTTTCCCCATATTTCGATGCACCAAGACTTGAGACAGACACACTCAGGGATTGTTTCACAATGGTTTGTAGCGATGATTTAGCTAGAAAAACTGGATAAAATTGTCAATGTTCATAACCCGGAAGGCAGTCATATTTGAAATGGACACGGGTGTAAGGCCCGCACTCTGACAGGCTGGGGCATTCGGTGAGAGCACAGGCTAAAAAAATGAGGGGTCATTGGGTGAGAGCATGACTTTTGGCATCCGGTGAGAGCAAAATACAAAAATATGAGGTGTTAACAATTTTGTTAGAAAAGTCAATATGCAAGTGCACCAACTTCACTAGGGCAACTGAAGAACAAAATGTGCCCGTTATGATGATTCCAAATTAAATCTTTGCAATTTAGGGTCTTATCTTTCAAACCAAAATAAAATAAAAAGTGTAAAATTGATTTGAAATTTTTCTCTCATGTCCTAGTTGGTATGGAATGCCCAAATGATAAAAGCTTTTCCCAATAAAAAAGAATGTGGTCTACCTGGTCTTACTAAGTTTGCCTGCAAACTAAATGCGGGCGGGTTAAACAGGAAACTTGGATAATAATTGTGAATGGCCTTACAAAAGAATTTTGTGTTCATGCATGAAGAGGGTGATTTAGTTAAATTTCATGAAAAATAAGGCTTTATGTCAAAATTTAAATGGATCCAAGAAAATACTGTAGATTAAGAACATTAAAAATGATTTCTTCTTTAAGATTTAATGATACAGTTTTACATACTGAGGGAGGATATTTTGCTCAAATCTGCGTCCAAAGTGCGCCACCATTGGTGATGTTTTTAAAAGTAACTAGCATTGGTCTCGCATTTGGGCTTTACTACTGATGCAGACATGCACCTGTTAAGTGCATTCAGCATGTTCATGATAAAACTGAAGTTTATGGAGTTTATGGGTGTATGGTTTATGGTGCTGGACTTTGCTGGGTGCAGACACGTCTCTTTTTTTGTTTGACTTTTAAAACACTTCTTCAACTTTTTAGCGAATTTTGGTGTAAAATTTTGGTGTTTTAGTCGTCGTTTTATGGACTTTTATCTGTGCAAATTTTGTGCAATCATTGTCACTGCAAAAATACTTCAGAATTCGCCACCCACGCGGCGGCCATTTTTACATTTTGTGAAATATTCGTCTTCAAGTGCTACTGTGAACTATTTTATTTAAGAACCAAAAATTACATTTTGATGTTAATCGTGAACTTTTTGATGAAACTGTGGACTTTTTGGATGTTCTTCATTGTTTTTAAATCAGTGAACTTGTGGCATTGTTTCTGACATTTTTCGTGCTCGCAATCTTCAGATTTGTGCAGTCCACTGTTTCAGTTTCGCCATCTCTCAGCCTCATTGATTTGGACAATATGATCAAATATCATCATAAATCTACCATCAATCTCCTTCTGATAGTATCTGCATTCCTTTTATTCAATTATATCAACAATTCAATTATATCAACAAAATTGAAGTGCCACGCCCTGAGCATCGGCTTGGTTGTGGAATACATCGTCATCGAGCCTTATCGTCATTGTCAATCCCGGTAAGGTTTCTTGGCTTCTGCACCATCAATGAGGTAAGCGTAGATAAGCTTTTTGAAGTGAACAAAGGTGTTTCCTGCATGATTGATCTGAAAATACATGCTATGACATAGACATTGAACTCATCTACAGCCTTCTACTATTCCAGTCTCGCTTGGAACTCATATTTCAATCTAAAGCGTTTTGTTCTGACAAAGACTTCTCAATCTCATGCCAATCTAGCATATCATCATTTTAACTAAATAAATAACTACAATTCGACTGTAGGCCCACCTTCCCAACCCTGAAAACAAATGAATCTGACAATTTATCAAGTAACTACAGTTCATGCTTCTCAACGGCATATCTCTGTGGCGTATGTAAGGAAACGGTAACCAAGGAAGAAAAGGGAATAATGTGTGAGGACTACGAAGTTTAGTTCTATATTCACTGTCAAAACGTAAATGACTCGTCCTAAGAAGCATTGGGTTCATCGAAGGTTGACTAGACGTGCCTTGTTTGTGATGGGCAAAACTATAGCTCAACACTATTCGACTTACACAGTATTGCAACAAAAAATAGTTTCAGCCTCTTGGATGACCAAGGGGACCTCAGTTTTGACTCTGTAAACTTTGAAAATTTGTCTAACCAACCGAAAGCAACTTCATCTCCAATTAAGCCAAGACCTAAACCTGTTCGTGGACCACGACCACTAAGATTTGTCAACATCAATTGCCAATCACTGAAGATCAAAAAGGGGCCATTCTACAATGTTATCATGGCAACAGAGACAATAACACTATCCGTGATGCTGAGTACTTCAGTTCCCATTTTACAATCTACAGACGGGACCGTGGCACTACAACTGATGGTTTATTCTGGCTGATTTTAATAGTTCTCAGGTGGAGGAGCTCCAATCGCCTTCTTCTGAATCAATCTGGGTCAAACTCAATATTATTGGACAGTGGCTCAGTTGTGTGCCTAAAGACTGGAAACGTGCCAACGTGACACCTATCTTTAAGAAAGGTCAACGTTATGATCCTTAATTCAAATTACAGACTAATTAGCCTCACAAGTGTTGTTTCAAAAATCATGGAACTTGTCATCTGTAGCAACGTCATGAACTTTGCCTCACGTCACAATATTTTGTATGATCTGCAGCACAGTTTTAGAGATAAGAGATCACGCGAGACCCAGTTGCTTGAATTTATCCAAGATGTTGCAAATATGCAAGATGGGCTCCAGACTGATGTTTGTGTACGGTACTCGATTTCTCAAAGGCTTTTGATAAAGTTGGTCACAAAGGCTTATAATTGAGAAGCTAAACTGGTATGGAATTGGTGGGAAAACTTACCAACCGCTGGATCTGAAGTTTCTTGAGCAATTGTTCCCAGTCCGTTGTCTTGGCTGGAGTAGTATCAGACAGTATACCCGTCACTTCTGGCGTCCCCCAAGGATCTGTCCTCGGACCATGTGCATTTCTTTTTTTACATCAACAACATTGCACATAATCTCAACTCAACCACAATATTATTTGCCGATAATACTATGATACCGTCAAAAACCAGGAGGATGCTCAACTGCTTCAGAATGATCTTAATACACTTGCAAGCTGGGAGAGTAAATGGTTGATGGAATTTCATCCTGACAAGTGTGAAATCATCAGCATCACTAGGAAAAGAAACCCCATCCATTTATACTTATACCCTCCATGGACATCAACTTAATCATGCTAACCACATCAAAATACCTGGGTGTCACAATATCATCTGATCTTCGTTGGGATAAACACTGTAAAGTAAAAAGCACTTGTTTTGGAACTGGCACTCGTTTTGGTACTCATTTTACCACTCGTTTAAAGGGGCATTGGACAAAATTTTGAAATTTTGTTTGTGGATGATTTACACTTCCTATGTTAGAAAATAACAGTCAATTACCAGATATCGGGAAAATTTCGATCAAAACCTTCAAAAAAGTCAAAAAATTGAATTTTATTTTATTTGTTGATTTTGGGTATGAGGCTATTCTCTAAACGTATTTATTGATGCTATACAACGAGAAAGTGCCAAAGATTCGTTTGTTTTAAATTTTCATTAGATCTCCTGAAAAGGCCAATTCTAGAAATTCAACTATAGAGGGCAGTATTTATCGTTGTCGACAACAATAATAAAAAATAAGAGAATATCTAAACAATTTGATATATAGGGTGTGAATTTGACAATGAAACTTTGCATGCTGTCATTACCAACTAATACTTCAAATGATGCAAAAATCTCAAAATGTTTGGAGATGATGCTGAACTTGTCCAATGCCCCTTTAAGTACTTGTTTTGGAAAAGGAGTACTGAAACAAGTGGGTTTTTTTTTAGAAATAAAACGAGTGCCAGTTCAAAAACGAGTGCTTTTTACTTTACAGTGAAACATGTTGATATTATCACTAAGAGAGCAAACAACTCTCTGAACTTTATCAGACATAACATCAATGCCAGAAATACGGATGTAAAATTCAAATTTTGGACAGGCAACTTTCAAATCCTGGCTAAAACCTTAGTGTGGTTTGATTTTAGACTCTTTGAAGACGCTAACCAGACGCTAACCAATTAAAATAATTCAAACCTTAGCGTCTCCATTAGCGACTAGCTAGACTCTAGCTGCGTGTTGCTAGTATATCATGGGCATAATCCATGTTCTACAAAATCCATAATAATCTTGTCGCCGTTGATCAAACCAAAATACCTCACCTCCAAGAACTTTCAGCATCCTACCCGCATAGAAAACAACTGTGTCTACAACATCCCTCACTCATCAAAGTTATATCATATGTCAACTTTTTTCACCCGGACTGTGCGCTATTGGAACACTTTGCCCCAATGTATTGTTAATTGCAACTCTGCCACCAAATTCAAAGAGGCTGTGCCTGTGGCACCCCTTCTTCACTAGTCTGCACATAGCAACCAACCACTTGAACCAGTGCATGAGTCTTCTTGTAGAAGTTGGCACTATATCGGATGATGATGAAGTTACATTGGAGATAATTCGTTCCTTAGCCTGTCCTAGCATATGGAAAATGTTTTTGTTTACCACGTTGTAGAATACGATCTGCATTTGCAGTTTAGGTGATTTTTTCCCGTTTTTTGGTTGATCTTTTTTAAAGTATGGATTATTTAGATGATCTAGTACCTTATTCTTGTCAATGTACGTTTTCTCCCCCAAAATGCTATTTGATGGTCAAATTGAAAAATTGTTTTTTAACCTTTTTCCAATTTCTTGAAATCATCTTCTTCTTCTTCTTCCTCCAGAATAGCATCAACTTCAATACTGAAGACTGTGACGAGGTGGGTGTGCCGTGTGCAATTAGTCAAAATACTTAGTTAGGGCAGCTTTTAATTAATGTATCTGGTGTGCCCGGTCCCTAAAGTCTGCATTCAAAGGTGTAACCCAAGTCGTTCCCAAACATCAAAATGACCCCCTATTGGGGTAAATTTCAAGGACATTCCTTCAATTTTTTACCCCTTTTTTCCTTAAAAACAAGGACACATTGGCTTGAAAATTACCCCCTATTTTTTACGTTCCGAGGACATATTTTTCAAAGTCCCACTATTTATATATTTCAAGGACACTGTAACATACTAAGTTTTCATGAAGGTTATATTTTACACTACTTACAACTTTGATTTTATTCCTAACTATGGGTAAATATGTTGTGAAAACAAAAGTAAAAACAGCCCTTTTACAGTGTGTAACTCAAACTATTTGTCTTCCTTTTGTCTTAGGCAATTTTCACTTTACCCCGCAATTATACTCCATTCATTTTTTTCAAGAACGGTGCAATTTTGCCAACAGATACAATACTGCAACTTGATGTAAGTGATTGTGATATCATAAACTATGTGCATTTAATCGAGAAAGGCTGTAACGATAAAACTACATAAGGAATCGCTTGGTAATAATACGTTGTTAGTGATGATTTAGTGGGAAAAACTATATAATAAACCTGGAAGATCAGCTTGATTTTCACTGACGACACTACTGTTCACCATATGACATCATTATTACCTGCCGCTGTTACGAGAATACTAATTGGTCAATATATCTCGATGTATTGTATTATAGCCAATCAAATTTGCGCAAGGAAATGACTGAACAGATCGCAGAATAAATAGAATTATTTTTTGCAACGGGTCATTCACAATATTTTGCAAAAAATATTTTACTTAGGACCAACAATTTAAAATGTCTGAAATGATTTTCGTGATTGATTATATTTTTAATGAATTGTGCTGGTAAAATTTTGTACTTCCCAGATGTGCGTATTAAAAAAAGTAAGTAAACAATTTTGACTGTCAGCCAACGGCCTAACATTTTTACCTCGGGTTTTTACGTAAAATTACAATTTGACTTGTATTCACACATTTCTGAAAATCACCCTATATCATATTTGTATTTCGAGGACACAAAATAGACCCTACACCTATCGTTTAGTACCAAATGATGTTCAGGTGTAAACAGAGACATCCAAATGAAAACAGCAAAATACAGACACCATGCCAAACTTCTCCTTTTTTTTACCACTTACCTATTCCACCAGACTTTATTCACAGCATCTATAGTATCCTAAGCTTTTGCATTTACATAATACACTGAAATGTTGAAAGTATATTCCTTACTACATTGGCAAAAATTTGAGTTTTTCATGACAACTCTTTTGAAAATTTGTAAAGCAGCATGATTTGATCAAACCTCAAAATGGCCTCCCTTTGTTTGGGTGACAGGCTATAGTAGTACTGCACATGTGCAATGACAGCATGCATGCTTACCCATACTGCTATAATGCAAGGTGCCTTTCGAAACGGCTCGAGTTTCCCATTAACTGTCATGCAATTTTATAAGCTTACAATACCAAATGTAATAACAGATTCTATATGTACACTGCATATGCTACGACCGACATACCTGATAAATATTTACCTGCATAGATGGTCAAAATTAACAGGTGAAAAATAGCATAATTCCGCCACGACAAAATAACCAGCTTTCCAATGTTTTGAAGTAAAGCGTACAGCACATATACACTTCCGCCTGGGATGACGTATGCGCCAATCGTATGTCCCATAATGCATCTTTGTAGTATCATGAAATTTGATAGCTTTTGCGCCAAAAGACCAGATTTTCAATTGTGCGCATAATTTTATGTGCGAAAAAACATAAAATATGGTTAACCGCGCTTAAAATCCCGGATTAATGTAAAATGTTGAAAGCACAGAAATATCACGAAAGCGGTCAAAGGTCAAGGGTTATAATCCGAAGTTGTATATATCTTTTTTACAATCGTTGCGTTGTCACTAGCACTAGTCAAGCGTTCGATTTGTACGGGTTGAATAGCGAGTACACAAATTCGAGTAATAGATTAGTTCTCACTCGTTCAACTTTGTTTACACGTTCCTGCGGCAGAAAATGGTAAGTCAGACCTAATTTTTATATCCTTCAATTTATCCTTTTTTGATATAAAAATTACAAATATGGGGGTGATGACAGTGGTCAATACATATCAGGGCAGGACTACAGCATGGAAATAGTGGTACCCATGGGCTCAAACGCGAGATTTGAGGTTTTGACACATTTTCTTCGATGTGAACTCCATTCAATGCTGAATGATTCGTACGTAATCCAGCACTCTGTATTACGTACAACGGTACGAATAAATTTGTACAGCTTACCCAATGTGTGCTTAACCAATCAGAAGCATCTTTGTGAGCATGGTCAATTCGTTTACAATGATTTAGGCCATATTGGATTCTGATTTAGGAATAAGAAATTTTACTAGGATTTTTTAATAAACAAAATAGGTAGGCCTAAATGATGTTTGAATTTTTATATAATAACTGTTTAAAATAACTGTTGATATATGTGGGTAGTACTAGGACCACAAAATATCTGTGTATTCTTAGTCACTGAGTGTGATTTTACTTCCTAATAAGGAATTTTGGCTATCTATTATGAGACGATAGATGACAGTGCGTTCAGCCTGAAACGCAGTGGAGCCGCGCGTTCAAAATCACGGCGCGATGCAGGTATACGCACACATCCGGCGCGAAC
>JXSR01S069158.1:54308-65085 GCA_000969725.1 Ophiothrix spiculata
AACAGAAACGCGCGCGTGTTACCAGAAACAAACTTGTTTTTTTATTCGGCCTTACGTGGTCGCGGTATTCTTCCCGCCGGGTTTTCAGGGTCGGGGTTTTTAGGTCATGATTCGATGTTGACGGTACTAGGAAGCGTCGCATATTCACTTTGTTCTCCCCGAAGGGGATAAACACAAATTCTGTGTGATCCATCGTAAATGTAGCAGGGCGAAGCCGTGTGTTCTCGATAAGGATGCGGGAGAGGAATATTGGAACACGCTTGAAACATTGGTAAAAGCGGTAAATGGTTCCCCTAGGAAGTCTGTTAGAAAGAAGTCTAAATCGGCCCCCCTGTACTGTTTCTAGGGCCCCTCCTTCTCCGCAGTCAGGTCCTAGTTTGACTAAGGGTACCCCGGGTGACTGTAATGTATCGGGGGGGGGGGGGGGGAGTAACCAATCTGTCTCCACCAGTGCTTCTATTTCTTTGCCTTCAAAAGTCTCTTCTATCAATACTGAAGCTTTGCCCCAGCGAGAACCCCCTACGGGGGCTCCGCTGAGGTGGTGAGTATGGAAGAGGCACCCCTCCCGTCAGTGGAGGGGCGTGCACCTCCGGCAGGAGGAGTCTCTGCTGTTTCAGACCCTCAGAATATGTTGGAACAGCGGAGCAGATTCTACTCTGATAATACGAGAGTAGTAGAATCTACTGACCCTCCCAGTGTAACGAGACATCAGGAGGTCAGTACTCCGGGAGAGAGGGCTGGAGGGTAGGAGAGGGCCTGACCCTTCAGTAGGCCCTCCTAACCTGTCCAGCTGGCCTAGTCAGTTGACGGGTGGTAGTGCCCCTATCGGGGGGCTAAACCTACCCAATCAGGCATTTGAGGCCCGGGATTAGGTTTACAAGGTAATTGGCTGGGGAATGCTAATTGGTTTCAGGCTATTATGAATCAACAATGCTGGCCTCTCAATCCACAATAGAATGCAGACAACCGTGGATGGAGTGGGCAATTACCGTATAATCCGTCTGGGGATAATCGACCAGACAAAGGGTTGATAATGTAGGGCCATTAACTCAGAGAATACAAGCTCCTTACAATCGGGTCAACGTCCTGGGTCTACTCAAGTGATTCAAAGACCCAACCAGGTCAATCCAATTGATACGGAGCAGGGTCAACGTCTTAGGTCTGCTCTAGTAGTTCATCAACCTCAAGGCGATTTGACTGAGGCCATCGATGGTACAATTATTGACTCAGGCTCGGATAATGGAGATGAAATTGGGTCTGCCGATGAGAATAACTCAGTGCAGTCTAGCTCTTTTACTATGCCTGCTGAAGTGTTGCGCGATCAGGCATCCGGTGATTCTGGCGCGCAGGATGAGCTAGATAGTGAGGGCAATGCGTTGTCCAAGGTGTTTGCTAGTTCCAAAATTAGTCCTGTCTTACGGATGGCAGCACAAACATAGGGTCTGGAAGTAGAGGGGATGTCTAATGAGGAAGACATCCCGCAATTACCCTTTGGTTTCTTAGGTGTGATTAGGAGTAACAAAGTCCCGATTTTATCCATGCCTGCCTTAATTAAACAAATGATAGAACAGGTTAGAACATCGAAGAGCAACCAATTAAGGGTCTCTAGGACCTTCAATACTATTTTCAGGGTCCCCCAGTCAGACTTTGAAGAGGTATTCTCAGTGCCCTCATTGGATTCGGAGGTAGAGTCTTATATGAATGAGGTTAGGAAGAATAAAGGGGGGGGGGGCAATAGGGATCCGACCACGATAGGGTTCTCCCCTGCATGGGAAAAGGAGTTGAAGGAAATCGATCAGGCAATGAGAGCTATATCAAGACTTTCAGCTTTTCATCTCATTCTTCTGAATGCGTCTATGATCAATGAGGAAGTCACTTCTGAAGAGGCATCTTCTGTTATGGTCAATATGGTTGCCCAATCACTGAAGTACGCATGCAAGGTCTCTCAGAGATTGTCCTATGTTAGGAGGCAAAATGTTTTGGTGGCACTGAAGGAGGACTTGGTCCCCCAACTCATATCTCAACTTGAGAAAGTGTCCTTTCGGAAGTCCCTTCCAAGCTGTTTGGAGGACAATTTAGGAAGGTGGTGCTAAGGATAAGGTAGACGAGAAAACGCTACTTAAAGTTAAGATACCACAACGCACGAGGGGCGGATCAAGGCCTAGGTTCACAGTAACTCATCGGTCCCTCCCTTATGGTGCATTCAGTCAAGTAAGTTCTTTCACAAGGTCGCAGGTGTCTGGTGGTTCGGGTGGAAAGAGGAAAGTTCAGTCTCAGGTCCCATTTAGAGGCAGAGGTAGAGGCAAAGGCCAGGGACCCCCCCCAGTCCAAGCGAGGCCGCACAGGCCTAGGGGGCCAGGGTCGGAGGTTTTGATGGGGTGCAGACCGCCAGGAGTCTCGTCCCATTCCAGGACGAGACGTCAACACTTGTGGGACAAGGGCAAAACCCACAGGTGGGCAGTCGCCTTCAAGAGTTTGCCAGTCAATGGGCTTCAATAAACGCAGATTCATGGGTCCTGCATACAGAGACAAAGGGATACGAGATAGAATTCACAAGCCGCCGCCCCCCCCCCCCTTTCTGTCGTCACCCATAGATACAGTTCTTCCAAGAGATCCAAACCAAAGACAGGCCCTCTTAGACAAAATTACAAAGCTGGAAACCAAACTAGCGGTGGTCAGGATATTCCCTCCGTTCCAACCGGGTTATTGGGCGACGTTTTGCCTGACTCCGAAGAAGTCAGGAGAATGGAGACCGATCTTGAATCTGAAACCTCTAAATCAGTTTATTCGTCCCAAGAAGTTTCGCATGGAATCCCTCTCTGTATTACTCAAGGCTCATATCAAGGGAGCTTGGATGACATCCATAGACTTGAAGGATGCATACCTGCATATCCCTATTGCTCCACACCATTTCAAATGGCTGAGGTCCAGAATCAACGGACAGGCTTTCTCATTCAGGTCCCTTCCTTTTGGCCTCAGTACTTCTCCGAGAGTCTTTACGCGCGTGGTCAAAGCAGTGAGCGCTTTTCTACGAAAACAGGGCATCCAGATATATACGTATCTGGACGACTGGCTTATTCTGGCAAGGAGTCGGGCGGAAGCGTTGAAGGACACTCAAACAGTGATGTCTGTGGTCAACTGCCTAGGCTTCATAATCAACCTAGACAAATCCAGTCTTTCCCCGTCTCAATCACCGACTTTCTTGGGCGCGATTCTAGACCTGGTAAAAGGGCTGGCTTATCCAACCATAGAGAGAGTGAACAACCTCATAGAGTGTGTGTCAATATTGAGCCAGAGAGAGTCGGCTCCAGCGCTGGGCTGGCTGAAGGTTCTGGGACTCATGGCCAGTATGGTAGAATTAGTCCCGTACTGCAGACTGAGAATGAGGCCGATACAACTCCATTTGCTATTCTTCTTCGACATAAAGAAGGATCACATGTCCAAGATAGTTCCTGTCACGAACCAGATCAGGTCAGCCTTGGCCTGGTGGACAGTGAGAGACAATATTATGAAGGGCACGATCTTCCCAGTCCCTCAAGCGGAGGTAATTCTGACAACGGATGCGTCCAAGTCAGGTTGGGGAGGTCACATAGGAGATGTT
This sequence comes from Ophiothrix spiculata, assembly GCA_000969725.1. Lineage (NCBI taxonomy): Eukaryota > Metazoa > Echinodermata > Ophiuroidea > Amphilepidida > Ophiotrichidae > Ophiothrix > Ophiothrix spiculata. The sequence goes on from JXSR01S069158.1 coordinate 57,910, forward strand.
ACGAGCAGCGGAGTGTAGACTGGCGAGGAAGCACTCAACCATATCAATCTCCTCGAATTATGGGCAGTGACTCGGTCCTTGGAGACCTTCAAAGACCTAATACAACACAAAAGAGTTCTAGTGAAATCAGACAATTCCACAGTGGTCAGTTATATCAACAGACAGGGAGGAACGAGGTCCCCGACCCTATGTCTCCACGCACGGGACTTGTTCCTCTGGTGCATCAGGCAAGGGGTCACGCTCACAGCAGTGCACATCCCAGGTCTCTCCAACACACTAGCGGACAGTCTGTCCAGAGGGCGTCATCTGGAGATCAGACCCATCGAATGGTCCCTATATCGGGAAGTATTCCAAGCCCTGAGGAACCTCAAGGGCTTCATCTCAATCAATCTGTTCGCATCCAGCAAAAATCACCAACTTCCAACTTACTGCTCATGGTTCCAGGATCCCCAAGCATTCGCAGTGAATGCTCTGACGATCCCGTGGCGGGGAATGGGAGCTTATGCTTACCTGCCAATCCCTCTTATTCCCAGAGCCCTTCAAAAGATCAGGGAGGAGGCTTGTCTGGTCCTCCTAATAGCTCCGTGGTGGCCCAAACAGACTTGGTTCCAAGACATGTTGGATCTCTTAGTGGAGACCCTGATCAGCCTTCCTCTGATATCCAATCTTCTGTGGATGCCAGGGTCCATAGCAGAGTGCTTCAACATCGAGGACCTCAAACTAAATGCTTGGACCTTATCAAACAACGGTTCCAGAAGGCGGGATTTTCTGAACACGTTGCCGATATGGCCGCAAGAGGTAGAAGATCTTCCACAAGACGAGTTTACATTGCTCGTTTGCGACCATATCGGCGATGGTGTCAACGGAAGAAGGTTGATCCGACCACAGCTTCTGTAAACTTGGTCTGTGAATTCTCGTTGTCGGTTTTTCGAAAGGGATATCAAGTTTCTACTGTTAGGGGCTACTTGTCAGCCATTCAGGCTATTCATACCGGATCTGGTCATGACAACCCTCTGAAGCATTATGATGTAGTTAGGCTATTGTTCGAAGTGATGAATAATGAAAGACCGAGGGCCAGGAACATCGAGGGCCAGGAACATCTGGCCCTCTTGGGACCTCCATAAGTTCTAAATCACTTAAAGAAAGACCCTTATGAACCCATTCAATCGGCAAGTTTGCGTAAACTTTCCATCAAAGCAGTGTTCCTGTTAGCAGTCGCATCAGGGAGGCGTTGTTCAGAGTTGCATACATTAGCGATAGGGGATAGTATAATTTTCAGTAACGACGGTGTTACACTTTATTTTTCACCGGGTTTTTTCGCTAAAAACGAACTGTCAAATTTTTCGCAAGCGCCCATTTTTCTCCCAAACTGAATCGAGATAAACACAGGCGTCACAGACTAAACTGTCCAGTTAGAGCATTGAAATGGTATATTGATCGAACAAAAATCGAACAAAAATTGTTCGAGGCGAAGTCAAACAATTGTTTGTCACTACAGTAAGCCCCCATAGGAAAGCAGCTAAAGCAACTGTTGCTAGCTGGTTAATGGAGGCCATTACGAGCGCAACTGGTGCGATAGAAGAAGGTGAAAAGCCTGCCCCTCACTCTATTAGAGGCATTGCGTGCTCGTGGGCACTGACCAGAGGCTTAAGTGTCCAGGATATGGTGAACACCATATCATGGCGATTGGACACTACATTTATTAAGACATACTTGAGAGCTGGTGTGGGTGATCGTGTAGCTGGGGGAAGGTTTGCCTCAGCGGTACTGCACCAATCCAGCTGACTACAGAGATATACACATGTACATGTACTTCTATTAAGCTTACCGGACTCAGTGGGTCAGGGGAGTGAACAAGTCTAGTCGATCTCATTCCCGCAGTCTCAATTAAACAGGTGAGCGATGTAAAATAACAATCAATGGTAGATCTACGAACACTTAGTGATTACCTCAAAATTCTGGACCATTGATTAAAAAAAAAAAAAAAAATGGTTCCCAATATCGCCAGAGCCGAGATCACTGACCTCTTTGCGAGGCTAGCTGTGCAAATCTGGCTGTTCGCAGGTTTTGCAATTATAATAGCCAGCATCCAGGTAAGTATGGGAACGTCAATAAACAGAAGGGGGCTTAATTGCCCCACCTGTTTGTTGGTGTTCAGAGACCATACTTACCTGGATGCTGGCATCCCTACCCATCCCACCCCAGCGATCTCTAGCTCTAGTGAGAAAGATTAGTGCCAAGAGCGAAAACAGGACGAGTGCACGGGTAGTGCTGGGCGATATCACAATATCGTAGGGATGGGCGATATTGGGAAAAGTTTTAGGGTATTTATATATATATTTGGAAGGTAGAAGTCGACGAGCGACAATTGCAATTATAATAGCCATTTTTTTTAATCAAATAATGTTTTCTTGTGCTTTGATAAATTCGGGATTGGAGATCGGGCCAATTATAGACAAATAGGATCGGGAATTTGCAATTACCGATTAAGTGTAGATTGACATTATGTAAATAATATGCAAATAATCTTATTATCGTTGCAGTTGGCTTTTTTCATTTCAAAGAGTCAAAACCATCTTAACTGAATGGGACCAAGTTTGAAAAAGGGTGAAAAGACACATAGAAAACGTTTTTCAACTTTGGTGCCTCGTTTATGTTTGGTAACGTTTTTGGTAGATCGTCTTGAAAACGAAGTACAATAATCTCACTGTAGTTGTTATAAAATGTTTATAATTTTATCATTTTCGTTATTATATCATTGAATACTTCACTAACTCAGTCAATCTTTCCTTTTCTTTTTTTTCACTTCAGCTCTGAATGAGATGGGTTTCCGGGTATCCATGAACTTTGTTCAAATGGTTTGTAGCAAGTATGACACAAAAGCTAGAAGGTCTGTTGAATTTGACAACTTCATCCAAATCTGTGTACTTATACGGTCATTAACAGATGCATTTAGACAGCGTGATTCCAACATGTCCGGGACTATACAAGTGAGCTACGAAGACTTCATGTGTATGGTACTAACAAATAAGCCTTAATTATACATAGCCAAATTCCTTAGTCTAGTAGTCGCCATTCTGCATGGTGACTGAGAAGTTGCTACCAAGAGAAAGATATACTGTTCTTCCCATCATACATTGCTTCCTTGGAATTGTTTATGTAGGAAATTATGTGGGTAGTAAGTGATGAAACAAAAAAGGTTACACAAATGAACTTTGATTTAGGGTCATTTCATCACTAAATACTCACACAATTTTTTATACAAGCAATCCCATAGGAAGCAATGCCTATTGGAAAGCATACAATAATTTCACTTGTAGCTGGCTATACATCTATTATGGTACTTTTAGTAGGTAGGAACAAGGTATTGATCTTTATGGTCACTGTATTGTGTCTCTGGTGGGTTGTCAGTTGCACTTTGCATCCTTTCAGGTCCGTATGTTCAAAAGAGGTTTTTAAACCTGGTTTAACTCTTAAAAGAGGTAAACCAGGTTTAAAATTATTTTTTATCACAGATAAATATATTTTCCTCAACCAATATTGTCATATTTTGTGTTGTTTGTAAGATTTTTAGCTGAATCTTTATTTTGAAAGTTGTTGCAGTTCAAAAATGCTACAAAAGGCCCTTTTATGGCAATAGAAATTTTAACTTAGACACGGTCTAACTTTAAACCTGGTATGATATTTATATAGCGCCTTTTACAAAGTATGCAAGGCGCATAAGAGAAGAGAAGGGAAAAATCTTAACCTCTTTTGTGCATACGGACCCAAGAAATTAGCTCGCCCAAGAGACATTTGCTCACAGTTTTAATCCCATCGACAACACTTTGCTTCAATGTAAAGAGATATTGTCTCCCATGGATTTATATGATATTCTCACAAACAAAGTAACAGACATTGGCTCTCCATTTGAGCGAATGTCTATGTGGCAAGCAAATGTATAATAGACGTAATACCTAAGCCAGTCTATGCCGTTCGGTAACCTGCATTTTGCCATTTTGGCACTTAATTGAATTTAAGGCACAGAAATGCCCAAATGAGTCTTTCAACCCTCAGAATGGCTTTAATTGTGCTATTATTGCCACTTGGTATGGTATTCTAGTTCAAACTCTTGTTGAGTAGAACCAACCGCTCCATTTTGTCAGGTTGCAACCCTGAGCCTATATGGTATTGCTCAGCTATTACATGTAAGTTGCCTACTAGTACTATAAGCAAAATGAAAATTTATTGGACAATTTAAGCAAAATTCTATGGTAGGGGTTGAATTTACAAACAGTGGGGCCCTGCAATCTGGATTTTTGTTTATAATAAAGGTCAAGGTAGGGAAAGATAGTTTGATTAATAGAACCCTTTGTTTTTTCGGGTGACGCAAACCAATAATGATGAGGGATATAACTACCAAGTGATCTAGAAAACCACTTTACTACCTACCCCGAAAAAAGGGGTTTCGGGGTGAGATCAGTGGGCTATCTAGAAATCGGGGTTTTCTACTACATTTTAATGTGATGGTGGATTTGCATTGCGGATAGTATCATCGAAAAAACAAAGGTCCTATGGATCGGACTAGGGAGGGATTGAAAACAACATTATAGAAGGTCAACGTTAAAATCACCCATCCAATATTACAAACAAAAATACATAGTGGGGTTGCATTTACAAGTAATGGGCCCTGCAATATGGATTTTTGTTTATGTTTCTCCAATGAATTTTTGTTTGACCTATAGTTGACAACTAGGCGTCCACAATATCATTAGGCTGCGATCACATAGAACTATACTCTTTGCGTATACGGTGCACGATTTTACTTGGGCACGCCTATAGATTCAATCGATCACTTGAATTTGATGCTACCGGGTCACATAAGAGGGTATTAGCTCGCCGTGCTTGTTTAACATATCTATAGCCATCAAACAGCGTATAGCGAATACCGTATTCTTCTATGTGATCGCAGCCTAAGACTACCCAGTTTGTAGGGATCAAGATGGCAAAGACCAGGGTATAGAAAAAAAATAAACCTCTCTGGGAACTTTTATTGTGCTGATGAGAATTTTCTGTGAGATTTATAAAAAACTCGCTTGTTTTTGACAGTAATTTGACAGTCACCCAAAATTTGGCTCATTTATTTGTATTTCATCATTCAATATTCCCAGAAAAAAATCATCTGTCGTCATGATTTTTATTATCATTATTTGACTTTATATAATTTTTTTAGCTTACCGATTATTTTTTTCTGGGACATAATTTTTTTTCTGGGAACGGCGCAACCGCGTTATCGCAGATTTCGAAGCCCTGGCAAAGACCCTTTGTTTTAGCTTTATGTGTAGCCCAATGAAATTAAAAGGGTGAATCGGTTCTTGCCGCAATGGGATTGTAAACCTATGGGATGGCATCTTGAAATGTCACCTCGTTGAAGTAAGTTACTATACCTCTGGCATTTTACGTATGTGCATGCCACACTTGTAGACTCTTTGAGACAAATTTTTGTTACCTAGTTCAGAGCCTGGGCTTAGAGCAAGTCAAAATAGACGCTACCGGAAAAACAGTCATGGTTTGCGCATGAAACAAAATGTATACGTCTGCATTAATAGATTTACACAATCTGCCTAGTTATCAGGCCAATATCCGAATAAACCCGGGGGCACAATAACTCAATGAGTGACAACAAAATGACAGCTAGCAGCCCAAGGTATCTTGTAGATGCACAGTCACATCATTTCCACAGTAGCCACCACTTGGTGACCTTATGAGAAACATGTTGTGTATTTAAGGTGGTATTAAAGGCAAAATGAAGTTGCTCTGACTGAGATAACAATAGGCCTGCTGCAGAGAGCATAGCAAAAAAATCTTAATCCCAAAATTTGAGCCAAATTGGACAAACTAATTTTGAGATATTGCTGTTTAAAGTTTTGTTGTATTCTATTGTTTTTGTCAATATATTGATGAAGTTAATGAGGAAAACTGGCAAAATGTGCTCATTAATATTAATTTTTGCCAATATTTTTCCAAATTTTTTGAATAAACCTTCATACTACTTTTACCTTTAATAATTTTAATTTGAAACTTTGCCAATGTGTTTCTATGACCTAAAACTTTAATCTATGATTTACCCGCCCATCTAATTTGCATATTTACATAATTAATTAGCTTTTTGTATAATACTCATTAATTATGCAAATATGCAAATTAGATGGGCGGGTAAATCATATGTTAATGTTTTAGGCCATAGAAATACATTGGCAAAGTTTCAAGTAAAAATTATGTAAAATAAAAATAGTATGAAGGTTCATTCTTAAGATATTGGTAAAATATTGGCAAATATGAATATTAATGAGCACATTTAGCCAATGTTGCTCATTAACTTTATCAATATATTGGCAAAAATGATAGAAAACAAAGAAATTAAAATCAAGCATATCTTGGCAACCGTATTTCCTTCAAACAAAAACCATTTTGCTCAGTGTTTTAGCTTTACTGATTCAATGTAATCAAGTGGCTCTAAATGCAGTTTGTAATTTCCATAAACATCCTTTCGATCCACCTTAATTATATGTGTGCATGGTGTCATTGGGAGAGTTGACCATGAAATTATCATGTATGTGAGCTGCTATTACAAAATGAGTGTAAACAAAATAAAAATTTATTACAAAGTAAACAAAAATCTAGGGTAGGCGTTGCATTGATAAATGAGGGGGCCCTGCACCCTGGATTTTTGTTTTCACCGTACAATAAATGTTTGTTTGGCCTGGCCTATATGACCAAAGCTTTAAAATGATAAGGCCAAAGGAAAATAAATTTGTGTTTCTTGTAAGTCTACTATGTATGTAAAAGTGCTCCAAAGTGAACCATTTTATCATTAAAGGGGCACTTTTCACCCTCAAGGTCACATCTATCAAATTTGAGTTTTTCAGATTTTATGAATCCTCAACTGGTATATGATACGATCCCCAAACCATTCTTTCATATACGCTTGCATTTTTGAGAAAAGTGAGAAAATGTGTCATTTTCTAATTATTGTCGGGGGCCCCGACAGTAATTACAACACAGTAGCCTATGGGGATTTTCAAAATGCTGAAAAGCTCTGTAACTTGGAAACGAACGGTCGGAATCAAGTGAAATTTTCAGTATATATTTATTTTGTACTCTTCTTTACATTTAGCTAGAAAAGAGGCCACATCA
>JXSR01S069180.1:37703-50191 GCA_000969725.1 Ophiothrix spiculata
GGCGGCCATTTTCGCGGCCATCTTGAATTCTGAGACTAAGCTACTCGCCCGAATTTCCTAGCATGGCATTTCATACACCTGAGACATGGACCTATCCAAAAAGCATTGCTAGAATTGGTCCCCTTTTAGGAAAGCAAAATCCTTTCTGGCCCAAGGACTAAAAGACTTCTTAAAGTGAGGAGAAGAAAGCCCATGGGAGAGGGGTTGGCTCTGGTGGTAACATGCTGCAGGACCCAAAATAAGGTTTTAGGGTGGGCAGGCAATTTTAACCAATTTTAAAAGGGCACCAAGGCATTACATGTTAAAGGTGTATTCAGTTCTTTAGGGCACCAAGGCAATCCAAGGCAAATTGCCTTATTGCCTTGAGTTATTTTGAGCCCTGTGCTGTATGATAAAACATTCCTTAGAGGACGATAGCGATGATAAGTTTCTACCTGTATAATTAGTTTATTTTTTGTCAATTAGCATAAAATCATCCTAGAGCAGCTAAAATATTCTTGAAAAAGTGCCCGGATGTGTACAATATTTTCTAGAATATTGTACGCATCCTGGTACTTTTTTTTTTAAATGTACAATACACAGTTTTATAATAAGTATTATACAAAAGCCATATTTAAATAATAATATACCATATCCATTTGTCCCATTCAACTAATGATTTTCTGAATGAACACCGCTTTTATCGATAAGTTATTTTTCCCAGCATGCCAGATATGGTTAGAAATACTTGACAATGTTTTGTTATAGAATAGAAATTGATTATTTGTCAAAGTTTTGGACGAGGAAAAACAGTATACAAGAGTATATCTTTCTTTTTCCATTTGTTTTTATAGAAACATACATGGTAATTACTTTAGTTTTTTATCTGAAAACAATATATGGTAATTATTTTGAACTTGTTCATTCATATGTAATCCTTTACTTCTTCATCTTCACAGTAATTAAGATTCAAAGAAATAATTTAAAGCATTTACTCTGGCAATAGGAGTTCCAAGACAAAAGGTTGTCTAATGTTATATTTGAAAACCTGAAGTGAAGACATTAGTTCTGGGTCACATTATGAATTTCCAGATCTTATTTTTAATTTTAATTTTAATGTTTTTAGTTGTTATTTATTTCTTATATATTAGCTTCTATGGCCAAATGAAGTAACAATTGTAAAAAACAACAACATGCATTTGTTCATTTCTCATATTGCAAAGTAGAAAATAGCCTTACTCAAAACATGATTTTTTAATATCTCCTTTTTAATATCGCACTCTTGCTGGATATACTCTGAAGATTATTGACATTTTCTATAAATATCATATTACAATGGAATCCCATCATGCCCGGCCATTGTCACTCGTGAAAAATTGACAGATGAACTCAGCTTTCTTGATGTAGTAAAAAGCATTGTGACGTCTGTCTCAGGGAGTTTTCATGAAATCAAGGTCATATACCTGGCATTGTAAGTACTGCCTCTGCACGGATTGTGGTCCGGGATTTTGAAGCCGAGCATGCAGACAGGCGTAGCACTTTTGTTTAGTGAAGAAATACTTTACAGATCTGGGGATACCAAATTTACACTTTTTCAGGTTTTCTTATGTGATGGCAGTCGAAATCTAAGAATCTTAACCCTTACCTGCTTTCGGAAATATAAGTGTTCAAAATTGATGGGGTCTACCGGGATTTGAAGCCGGCAACCCTGGCATCCCAATCCTGTGTCCACCTATGTCAAGCTATCCAGTGGGTGCTGCCTGGCAGTGATTTGTTGCTCATATAAAACCCTGATTTTATGACCTATTTGGACGTAATTTATTTTACAGATTTTCTCTTTTAACCTTTTGTAACATTTGGGTGCTTTAAGGTTAAACAAGACTGGAGAAAACTTGCAATGGTCCATCAATTTATTCCTCCTGATAAATGTCACTTTCAAAAAATTGACAGTAGTTGATGCAGTCAAGGGTGGGTTTACACAGTGATATGACTTTTTGTTGACAGAAGGTAACAGACTTGAAAATCAAATCAAGATTTGCTGACAGATGATAACGACCTTCAGCGACATCTCAACAACAAGTGGCAGCTGGTAGCTACCATTGCTGATGTAAAGGAACAAAGGCTGGTGACGGGTCACGGAGGATTTTGATGGCCAATGAATTTTTTAAATTTTGTAATGACATAAAATTTGTTGTTATGTCATTCAGATGTTGTCAAATATCAACCCCTTTACTCTACCCATACCTGTTTATCAAGCCCATTAGTCAATGAAAACAGCTGAATAATGGCTTAAAACATGAACATTTGAAACTAAAAATACATGTAATTCTTTTAAAATAAAAAAACATCACCTCGACCTAAATATGCTAAGAAATCGACTGGGATTGAACAGCAGTTGTATAAGTAGGGAGGCCATGAGTGGAATACTAAATACATTCATATTGAAGTTAAGGAGCTTTGGCACTCAATGTGTTATTTGCAAACTCTATCTGCCTATGTGGATTGCAAAAATAACATAGATGTTTGAAAAGAACATCTATGTCATGCATTCATGAACTGTAAAAACCTTGCGCTTTTCAGAGAAAGTTGCAATGAAGCAATCACATACCATGCAGCTTATAACGGACATTTAAATTTGTGACTATAGTGAAAATGTTTGGTAAATCTACAGGTGGGGGCGGCATTTGTGTCTTTCTATTGGCACATATACCTAGTAGTAAAGAGGCATGGCCACCATCGTCTGGTAAATTGACATACCTTTATACTGCACCTTGATGCTTTATTAGAGCTTATTGGGAAGTTTTTCCCTACTGAAATAGGACATATATACAAGAAACAGTGGTTAAACTACCTGTTTTAAAACATTCTCTTAATGTTGTATAACAGGTACATTGCCAGAGATTCTAGTAAGGGGGTTCAATTCTGAATGCATCATGTTCAAAACCAACCAGAATATCAACCAGACAAGAATCTGGACTGGCAGTGATGTTTGTGAAGAGTATCATCCTTTTACAGGTTTTAAAAACATGGCTGCTTTTTCTTTTCCTCTCTTCCTTCTTTTTTCCTTGTTCTTTGTTTTTCTTTCCTTTTCCTATTTTGTTGAAAATTAAGGACTTCAATTGAATCACCCAAACCACTGACTACGGATTGATTAATGTATTCACAAATGTATCTACATGTACAAACAGGGTAGTTTTCAACAACACAACCATATCATAATAAAGTATACCAAGTCCAATAACAGTGTTTAGTTTTAATATCTTGCTTCAACAAAACAACCTCCTCACCTGTATCTTTAACAAAGTATGTAAACACAAGTTCAGCAACAAACATATAAGGTTTGATAGTAATTCTTACTATCTCTTACAGAAATGTTAAATTTAATATAAACCGTTATATTGGTTGTCTTTTGTTAGTTACATGTTTGCTCTGTTTAATGTGTTGAAGTAGCAAACTGTTTGTACAAAAACACCTAAAATTGGAGATTATGTTGGATGTTTTGTGTGCTACTACTGAAATATATCCTGTTTTTGATAAAAGCACAATGTTATTCAAAACTATATTAAATGAAACCCACTATGATGTTTGAAACAACAACACACTCAGGGTGCATATGGTTTTTAGCCCTTGTTTTTGAACATTTGGCAAATGCTCAAATTCAGATTTGACATTTTTAGTAATGTTATATGAATGCATATGACTTTTTCTAAGATTGTTTTTTGGATTTAAAGTAAAGACTTTTAGATTAAAACATAAGTCTCTCATGTCTTTATTAACTGCTTTCTAAGACAATTGTCAGTTTATTTTTCAGTCTACAGGATTTATTTACAAATAGTTTATGAGACCGATAATTATTTTAAATCTCAAAAATATTTGTCATTTTAACAAATCTATAAGACTTAAAAATAAGTCTTATGGTTTTAGAGTAGTTTTTCATGTTTCCAACCAATGTATATCTTAAAACAAGTTTTGTGTGTATTCATGCAACATTAAAACATGGCTTGGGGAGGAGGAGTAGTATGTAGGCTTTTCTATTTTTTCATGATAATCCTTTGAAAAAATGACACATTTTGTCTTGGAGTCAATAAAAAAATCTTTTCTGCCTAAATAGAGTTGAAAACTCTTAGTATTTAAAGCTTTTCATAACTGTTAGCAGCAAAGTTTAGCACATTTTATCCTCATTTACAATAATTTTCATCCTTACCACTTTGTCTCTATTATTGAATAATTTTTGAATATTTCTTATAGAAAAGAGGCAAAAGTGTGTTTGTTGACAGTTGTATCTTTGTTTTAAAGGTGCTATGCCCGTCTTGTATAGCTTTGTATGATGAAGAATGCAGAAAAAAGCTGGACAGTGAGTGAATGAACAACTTCTTATGCTTTGTGATGTCCTCATATCATGACATTTTCAAACACAGTGGACCATCAACTTACTACCTCGGGACATATTTAAATGTTTTTCAAACTCCTTAGTTTTTCATATTTTCAAAATTATTTATGTCTTGTTCAGATGAAAGATGGTTTCTAAAACAAATCAGTTATGAGAACAGAGTTGTTTTGAGCAATAACTAGGGGATCAAGTCCTGTTTTAGGAAATATACTGAAATATATCAGGGATTTTGAGTAATGTTACGAGTCTGTTTTGAAAGAAAAAGTAGCAATGTTATCAGAAAAACTATCAAATTACTGGCTTGAAATTTCTTGAAAACTGATATTTTAAAGCATTTCTATAAAAAGTACAATTTGACCCATTAAGAGTGATGTCCAATAATCTATCTTTGGTTGTCATGGTGATATGTGAAAGGTTCTAGTCTCTTGGTAATTCTCTGTTAAGCGATCATGAAAAACAGAAATCCAGACATAAAATAAGTGTCGATTTTCATGTAAATGCAACAAAGTCGTCTCTGCAATTTGTCATGTTAAGAAGAGTTAGATCCCTGTTAGGTTTTTATGATCTCTTTTGGAAAACTGAAGGTCATTTACATATATCATAAGTTTTTATTTTAAATAGCAGTTTCAAACAAGTAGAGGAGACAAAGTGCACATTTTAAAGGAATCCCATCACTAGCCAAATCTTTGAATTTTAGATCTGTTGATTTAGTAAAATGCATGATTTGTTGAAGGAAAGTCATTCACATCAATTCACTCCCTAGTGCCATGTCAAATATGTAGCAGTGTACAGAATTGTGTGCATCTAAAGTGGGGGGAAAAAGGAACATGAGACAATTGCAAATTTAAGGACATTCCTCCCGATCATTATAGATTCAATAAAAGATTGACGGGCGCACATAGTGTCATTGATTTAGTAAAAAGCATCATGATTTCTGAGGGAGTTTGTTGAGCGGTAGGTCTCTCACATCTCGTATCTGGCATCGCAGTCTCAAACAAAAAAGAGGAGACATACAATTGCAGGTGTTGATATTACATTCTCACTTTTAACCACATTTTTTGCCAGATGTTGTATATCATAACAAAAGTTGAACAACAGCAATTTTAGGTTTTATGGAAATTTCAACAAAACCTCATGTTATATCATAACAAAAGTTTATGGCAGTTGTAAATTCTTATGAAGGTTTAAAAAAAAACTCACTTCATATCACATAACAGAGGTTCAACAACAACATTTCCTATTTCTTATGGAAATGTCAAAGTTGATATATTCAATGTGTTGCTTGTCTTTTTCTTTGTTTCAGATTTGATGTTTTAAGTAAGTAGCATTTTAAGAGTAGAATGCTCTTAAAATTAGATTGCGTTGAAATTACAAACATGTGCCTCGATGTTCTTGTATATATTTCTCTCTGAGATTAATATTGTTATTCATAACGATCCTGTCATTAAAAAACCCAAATTTAAAAAAACAGAGTGTACAAATGAGGTTTACATTTGTTTTGTTTGTAATTTTTAAAAGGCCTTAAAAGGCAGCCATTGCAGATACAACTTTCTTGCACTCACATGACGAACTATCTCTGTGAGCATGGCTAGTAAAAACAGAACTTGAAGAAGTGACCAACCTCTCACATTTCACCGCCTGACCACACTTAATCCTGACATTTCAAACATAACCATGGACTTATTCAATGCCACAGGACATGGTTGCTTGAAATGCTTACTTCAAGCATATTACATTTGTGCCATACTGTGTGCAGAATAAAACTTAGATGCACATACGATTGACCAAATCGTACGTGTGTAGTAAATTATTAACCTAAATGGTGTCATTTGTAAGATAAAGTGACTTCTCCCAGTTTTCCTACAAATAGACTATCAATATTAATCTAAAATAAGCCAAGTTGTGGATGAGTTTCCATTTTCTTAGTTTACAGAGCATGCTTTATCAGGTATCAGCGGTAGACAGTGTTTTCTGTTTGAAACGCACAGTCAGCAGACCGCCTCGATATCCATATTATACACATTTGGTTCCATTTAGAGGCTCAGACAGCTATCAGTAGACAGCATTTTCTGTTGTTTCTGTTGAAATACATATGCATATAATTTGACATTCAGTCATCAACAGACCATATGTCTTGCATGCATATACCTTAGATATGTATGTGATACAACCTTGGTTCCATTTCAAAGCGGTGGGATGGAGGTGACATAAAAAAGGGTTGGTTAGATGTTTGCTAAAATAACACGTGATTATTTCTTATGAATTTAGAGCATTTTGGTAATGAAAACTGCTTTAAATGTAATTTCTCCATATGAAATATCATCAGTAGACAGCATTGTCAGTTTGAAATGCATAGCTATGTGACATTTAATCATCAACAGGCTGTATGTCCTAAATGCCTTGACATGTGTACTAGATATATTTGGTTGCAATTGTCAGGAGTAGGATTGATGTTTGGTTTATATTGAGGGAGTTAGATGAAGGCACCTTGGTTAGCTATCATCAGTAGACAGTATTGTGGTTGGTTGAAATGCATAGCCACCCATGTGACTTTCAATCATCAACAGCTTGTATGTCCTAAATGCCTTGACATGTGGGCCAGATACATTTGGTTGCATTAGTCAAGAGTGGGATAATGTGTGAATCATATGGAAAACTTTCACATATTTTGTCTCACTATTTAATCGCTGAATAATTTTTACTGCATCACTGCACACAGCACTCGCTATACAAATATATGGTGGAAAAGTCCAGAAATGGGTAATATGAGTGTATACAAATCTTAAATTCGCACAAAAACCATTCAACGAATGGAAAGACTTAACTTTGTTACTGCTTTAACATACCCATATGAGTTGAAAATAAATTTCTAAATGATCTGGAAATATACAGTGTAAGTAAAATGAGCCGTTGTTTGATCAAACATTGAGTCAAAATTGTCAATTTGAGCTAATTCCTGTGTACGGACAACAGTTTATGTTGTTGTATTTCACCAATTCGCACAAAAATCTAACTTCAGACATACTAAAATCAGTTATGGTTGGTAGGAATATACTATAGCCATTCTAAAAAGAGTTTCTAAGTGCCTATATATCCTATCACATCAAAACGGCAACAGGTTGAAGTGATAAAAAGCCTATTTTTGTACACATTTCTCAAGGACAATGGCCATTTTCAGCAAATGAGACACATTTTACAATATGTATTAAGAGGATTTGGGTGGATGTACCTCAGTCAGCTATCAGTAGACAGCACTCATTTAAAAGGAGTATATTCGTCTACGAATTAAGAACTTATGGATTTTATTGCCCTTTTGCAAGACCTTACTTGTATTTCAGATATTGGAAGAAATTTGACTTTAAAACAATGACAAGTTTGTATAGGTCTTGTAAGGAATTTGGTATATTTTCTAGTGGATGCCTTTGAAAAATTCTCATTGTTCTTTACATAGTTTGGATCTAGCTTCATTCCTCTTCCAGGATTAGAGTTTCAAGTTTTCAGCTATTGTGTCTATCCACAGAAGGTTTTAGAAATCCAATTCCAAGTTCCATATCAGTTATCACCGATGCATGGAGATTTTACCGAATCAACCTGGAGTCAATAAACAAGGAGGTGAATTCTGGGTGCAACCTAGTTATATTTGTAACTCAATCAATAGACAAGGAGGTGTTTTGTAGGTTTTGTTTCACAAAACCCTTCTTAACATCTATAGACAAGGAGGTGTTTTATGGGCTTTGTTTCGCTTAAACCTACTTACATTTCATCCTCACTAGTTTTATCACATCATAAAGGGATATTCACAAAGTTGTGTTGTGTATGTAGCATTTTCACTATATACAGTGGAACTTCGTTTACATAATATCTGTTAATACAAAAACCCTGATAACACAAAATGGATGTTTGGTCCCAAGTGTGAATGTGAATTCAGTTGGATAACATAAAATCCTAATAGCACAAACTAAAATCATAGTCCCCAGTGATTTTGTGTAAACAAGATTCCACTCTATCAAGTCAGTCTTATGAGTTAGTTGACACATACAATTAAAAGGACTGGCCTAGATTCTTCCACCAAATTTTTTTACCTACATACGTTTTTTTATTTTTACAAGGATCACTAAAACATGTTTATAGCAATACAACCTACCAGTAGTTTTCTATGATTTTGAGGAATCTTGGATAAATTGCAATTCTTTACCAACTTTAATATTTGCTGGCAGCGGCATAAATGGTGTGAAACAGTGTTTCTAGTTTCAAATCTTTAAGAGGTCTAGTTTCTACACCTGTGATGGGTAAACAAATTACTTTTGATGAACTTGTTTCTCTTTATGTATTAAATTATCTCCAGGAGCTTTATTGATCTTTTATCTGGTAAATCCGTCTGAAGTACAAATTATATATTGCAAATTAATTTTCTCTCGGTTTTAGCCATTTCTGTGTACATTTTTGTACTTTTTTAGATTTTACTACACTTATAAGCTTTATTTAGAGCATTGCCATAAGTATTTGATAAGTGGAATCTAGGCTAGCCCCTTTAAGTCTAAGTAAGAACCGTGTGTCATCTTGGAAGGTAATTTTGAGCTTAATCATAATAATTATCACATTTGTAATACACATGCATGTGTTTTATTTCCTGGGTTCAATCAGTCTTGTGATAGAGGTAGTACACAAAGAACCTTAAACCTTACTTAACCCTCGTCTTACTGGGGGGAGGGTGGTTACCCCCCCCCCCCCCCCCCCTAATGGATGATCACCAATTGCACCAAAACGCAAAATAAAGTAACCCTGAGCATTTGGGTAATTGTTTTCACATCCTTTGTGGTCATTTTGACGAAAAAAATTGGGTGTACCACCTAAGGTGGGGTTATGATAGGCCGTCAAATTCAGCGGGTAAGGGTGGGTGGTTTCCATCTCGAAAATTTTTAAATCATCATTTTGAAAAATATCTGCATGCTATGGACTTGAAACTTACAGGACATGTTAGAATTATTGATTCCTTCATTTATTAGCAAAAGACCCTTTTTGCCAAAAGTCGATTTTTTTTTTTTTTTTTTTTTAATATTTTTTTTTCCGGTCCGGAAATACTTTGTATTAGGAAGACGAGGGTTAAACTGCTGTTCATTTAACCCTTTAAAGTCCAGTCTGACCATTTTTACACCACAGGCTAAAGGCAATTAACTCTGAATTGACTGCTAGGGTAAATTCAAATTATCTTTAGAAATATGTGATGACTCGAAAAGGGGGACTTTGCGACAGAACATTTTTCGAGAAAATGGCAAAAATAGGCAGCAAAAAATAATGAAAATAATAAGAATTTCCAACAGATTTTCTGTTGTAAAATTTGATTGCCTTGACCAATTTTAACAAGTAAGGTGTCATTTTAAAGCTTAAAAAATGCTACAACAGATGAAATGATAAAATCAAAATTTATATCATCTGCAAAGTCCCCCCCCCCCCCCTTTTGGAGTGAGCCATTACATGTTCTATATAATTGAATAGGAAGACTTCATCATAATACATCAGTATGAATTGTACACTTTGCCTTGGATGGTGTTTTTGGAGGTAAGAGGCGGTGATGGTAGTTATACTTCAGTGTTTTTTAAGGCATCTGGGGGACATCCTATGCCTAAGCTGACAGTAATTTAGGACATCGCCCAGATGTCCTACGCTTACAACAGGAAAAGGTTAATAATAATAATGGGAATTTATATAGCGCAAGTATCCGTCAAGAAGCCGCTCGCTGCGCTGAACAGACAAATGGCAGAGAACAAGGAAATACAATAACTTACAATTACATACTTACAACTACATACTTTACAGCAAATACAACAAAAATGATATTACAAAATATTTGAATGAGCTACAGTGAACAAATGAGTTTTCAGAGCCGCTTTGAAGCCAGACAATGAATTTAAAAGTCTAATGTGAATAGGAAGATTGTTCCATAGTCTCAGACCAGAGTGATAAAAAGACCGGTCATCAAAATAGTTATGTGATCTAGGTTCATGCAGGAGATTAAGATTAGCTGAGAGTAAACCAGAACGAGACGGTGTGTAAGTCTGAATGATGTCGGAGAGATAGCAAGGTGCAAGGTTAAGGAAATATAAAACTTCCAGTCAAAAGTTTGTGTGAATTTGCTCTGAACACATATTGGAAAAATAAGGTACATCATTTTAACTTGTTTTGTTTAAAAACTACCCTAATTAAACAATCTTGTCAATAAAGATGACGGCAATATCCTGCATGTGTGATAGTACGGTGAATGACCTAGATTTAGTGTCTGCAAGTATCTCTCTGCCTTGGTTTAGGTTACATGTTAAGAGTCCAGAACACCATCTAACCAGGAGAAAACAACACCAGCAAATATATACCTGACAAGAATTTATTATCGTATCATATCATTTAAAAGATTGAACAGACAACCTAGATTTTGTTAACCTGAAATGTTATTAATAGGAGACAATACCTAGTTTTGCTTACCGTCTTTACCCAGTGAAATATTACCTACTCTTAAAGCTTGTATATCTACACAGACACCATAGATTTTGTAACCTTTTAGAACTTTTTTAAACGATATTGTTATTGTAGACAAAACCTGGTTGGGAAGCATACTTCTAGATATTGCCTTGCTTCCTGCCATATCCAGGCATTTCTTACTTCATTAAACTGTGTACTACCTATACAGACAACATTGATTTTGATAACCTCTTGGAATTTTGTAAACAACTGTATCCCTGTGTAGGTTGATAGCTGTTGATGTCCTATCATTTCTCCGATGTAATCTGGTCCGTTAATTAATTGCCTTGTAAGTTGTATGGCATAAGGAGTAGCCTGAATACGACCCTCTCATGGACAGGCAGCCAATGCAGTTGCTTTAACAAGACTTCATATGTGTGCAATTAAGGCCAAAAAAAATAAATTGTTTGATTGTCCTCCACAATTTTTTTTGAGCAAGTGTGGGCGGGCATATTTTTTTAAAGATTTTTTATTTCAAATGTAAGTCAAAGTTACACCGAATTATGGCCTCTAAAAAGATGCAAATAAGTCTACTGTACCGAAAAATCTCTTTATACAAGTTTAAAAACAGTATTAAAATGTAAACAAAATGAAAACAGCAACTTAAAAAATATTTCTAAAGATCTAAATTCTCAAAGAAAAAAAAACTTTTTTGGAAATCTGAAAATTAGGCACGTTATACTTTTGTACAGTAAAAACGTTTTTCCACTTTCGAAAAATAGGGGCGGCCGGTGGAGAATAACCAAACAACTGGTTTTTAGCCTAATGGTGCACAGTCTTTGGACATCTCATTAGATCAGCTAGCAATCCAAAAGAACTACCCTGTGAAATAACCTGTGCAGCTTGCTTAGACCAGCTTAGAGAATTGTGTTTGCAGCTGTAAGATATTTATACAGACAGTTACCTGCAAGTCAAATGTCTGTTTTCTTTGCTTGCTCTGTCCACAAAACTTCAAACTACGTTTGCATGTTCCATATTGGATATTGACATGATCATTGTGTCTATAGCCATTTCGGGCAAGGATATTGACATGATCATCGTGTCTATAGCTATTTTAGGCGAGGATACTGACACGATCATTGTGTCTATAGCCATTTTGGGCGAGGATATTAACACAATCATTGTGTCTATAGCCATTTTTGGCGAGGATATTGACACAATCATTGTGTCTATAGCGATTTTGGGCGAGGATATTGACACGATCATCGTGTCTAAAGCCATTTTAGGCGATGATACTGACACGATCATTGTGTCTATAGCCATTTTGGGCGAGGATATTGACACAATCATCGTGTCTATAGCCACTTCGGGCAAGGATATTGACATGATCATCGTGTCTTGCCATTTCAGGCGAGGATATTGACACGATATCATCATGTCTATAGCCACTTCCTTACTTTAAAATGTTTTAGTCAGTACTATTCCTAAGTATAATAGATCAAACAAGATATATCAGTTCTGTGAAATCAAAATACTTTTTTTTGTGGATTGATTATTTTAGAATAAATATATTTATACATAAACAGAAACCTTAAGTTCTAGAATAAATTTGTTTTGGCTGAGTGTTTTTCTTGCAATATGAACAGCACTGAATGCATTTTGTTAT
>JXSR01S069180.1:50241-64345 GCA_000969725.1 Ophiothrix spiculata
AGAAATTAAACACTAATGGAAATGGTCTCAATACTCTAATAGTATTTGAGCTTGAATAATTTCTCCTATAAATGCCAAGGCTTGTAAAGAGGATTATAGATCAAACAAGATATATCAGTTCTGTGAAATCAAAATACTTTTTTTTGTGGATTGATTATTTTAGAATAAATATATTTATACATAAACAAGAAACCTTAAGTTCTAGAATAAATTTGTTTTGGCTGAGTGTTTTTCTTGCAATATGAACAGCACTGAATGCATTTTGTTATTTACCAGTAATGAATATATGAAATAGAAATGGCACACCCATTGGCGTATTTTATGTCTGTGGCCTAAAGGTATTTACACACACTGGATCTGAAAAACAATTGCAATTCAAATCTATTTTTCTTTGCTTGTGTCCTGTCTGTACAAACAAATATTCACATCAGCAAATGTAAGGACAAGAGACCAGATGGTACATCAGATATGAAATTTATTTCTTGACAGATTCACAATCCTTGTGCTTAGTGCTTACTATAAAATACCAGCAAAGTTTTATTTCAAGAAAATGATAGGAAATGTGAAATAAATCTGCATATTTTTAAGACAATCAGCAGAAAATATAGGGTTTACTAACTTTGAATGCGTTTATCTCAATTATATGTTTTGCTCCCTGACAACCTTTGACAGACCAACTTGACGTCTGGAAATCGTGTGAAGTTCATTAAGGTGTCATTTTAATCCTTAAAGCATGGTTTTTGCAAATATCTAAAAAAGTGAAAATGATAAGAGGTGGCATTTACATCTGGTTTGGGATGGACGGTCACAGTGTTTCCACTAAAGCCGTATGGCGCGCCATTGGCGCAGGAGCGGTGAAAATTGGCGCAACAAGTTTCTGAAAATGTGTGAGAAAGATATTTTTCCAGCTTTATTGAGCCAATTTTCAGCCACAGCTCATGATTTTGGCACAAGCACCTCTTAAACTTTGTCAAACTTGCTCAAATTAGCGCAAGCTCAAAAACCTTAGCGGAAACACTGGACGGTCACATATGTACTATTCAACACAGTCACATAAATTAGTTTGCTTTGGATTTGTTCTTGAAAGTAATTAAAGGTACTGATGTTCTTTATAGACAATGGCAGTACATTTTATTTACTAGTAAGTTAAATCTTCTAGAAGAGAACATGTCTATGATTGCAAGATTTTTTCATACCATTGTATTCAAATAGTATTGTGTAGTTTTTGGTTGTCTCATTAGACCAGACATCCAAAGTTTAACTTGTGATATAATAACCCATGTGGCCTAGGAAAACTGTGAGCTACTGTGTCTGCAGCCGTGGGATATTTATACAGACTGGTTTCTGAGAGACAAATGCAATTCAAATCTATGTGTTCCGTTGCTTGTGCTATAGTCGCATCCACATCATCGGACGTAAGTTATTTTGGAACCGGTATTAAAATACGCCAGAAGTAAAATCGGACATAAGTTGTCATATGAACTGTGATCAGACATATGTTAATCAGACTTACATCCAATGATTTACTCCTGCCAAAGGGCAGGAGTGAATGTTGTTACGTCTCGCATTAAAGGTACATCCAATACGTGTAAACAACTTACCAGGTGTAAGTATCGGATGTTAGTGTGATCTTTGTTATAAGAAGGTGCACATTAGAATGTGACTTGCCTATCAGAGCGGAACTTGGCGATTCCGCCCCAGGATTCTGTGTGTTTATTATTATTTTCAAAGGTGTTTAACCATGATGAAATTGACCAAGTTCATTTTAGTATAGATCTGTAGATCAATTGAGAGAAACATTAGATCGGCATCTGTATATTTTTTTGTGTATGCCTGAACACGGTCCCATACTTGAATTCACGGTAGTATAAATTAAAAACAAAATAGAACAAAGGAAAGGGACACAACCTATTCTTTTACGATAACAAATTCAAGATTGTAGAATTTATTGATAAAATGACAGTATTCACTTCCAGGATGTACTCGAGTAGTATAACGTAGCAATCAGATGTAACCAACGACAAACTATCGGAAGTAAATTCATGTTTAAACCATGTGAGAAGGTGAACCAGGAGTAGAGGAAATAATTAATCTGATTACAAATGAGCGGGAGAGCGGGAGTACGTTAGTACCGGCTGTAAATCTAAGGTGTGAACACAACTTTAGTTGTAGAAATACATATTCAAACAAGTAGTAGATGGCATAAGAGACCAGATCAGATCTCTCTAATTCTAGACAGTTAAATAATCAGGTAGCTTTGCGGGATTGATGATTTTGCCCTAAAGAATTTTGTTCAGAAATTAAACACTAATGGAAATGGTCTCAATACTCTAATAGTATTTGAGCTTGAATAATTTCTCCTATAAATGCCAAGGCTTGTAAAGAGGATTTTTATCTGAGGAGGGTTCAAGATCTTTTATCAAGTAAACTCTTTGACATAATATTTGCAAGGGACAAAGGTTTTCTATAGTTTTTTCCAAAAAGATTATGAAGATTATTTGAGGGATTTTTCTTTGGTGTTCTTTTCGTGGACATTCTTATACTTTTTCGTACATTGTTAAATTGGTAGGAGGGGCACACAAAACTGCAGTCCCCTGGTTATGGGCTTGCTAATGCCAATCTAAATTGTTTTGCATTAAAAGGCAATATTTTCTTATCCTAGCTACTATTAGTAGTGTAACTGCATGGCCATGAGGAGCAGGGCTGGATATTGCACCCCCTGAAAAATGGAGCATGACAAATTATGTACATAATTATCTTAACATTGAACAAAGAATTGCATTTGGTCAGCCATATATCATTTTCACATCATTTTCACCCGATGTCCTAAAATGATGAAACTAACGGATTGGTTATTACTATTAAACCTATTCGAATTAGAACATTTGAAATGTTTTAACAATCGGCCGGATAATTACCCTAATAAAAGAATTTCTATAAATATCAGTGTCTATAATACCATATAACCTGAAGGCTAACAAATTACTGATCACTTTTCCACTGCTTGAAATTTCTTGAAAACTGTCATTTTAAAGCAATTGCATAAAGTACAATTTGATGAATATGTTATGATCCATTTGGAATTAAGTTCAATTTATCTTTCGTTGTCAAGGTGACATGTGAAAGAGTTTAGTCTCCTGATAATTGTTCGTAAGGCGATCTTGGAAAAACAACTCTTATGTAAAAAGAAAGTAGATAATGTGTATAATCATTTGCAGGGTACCTTTAGTTGTAAACATTCATATAAATCTTTAAAGATGCAACTGAACAAAGTGGTTGCTTTTTACCGTGAGGGACCAAAAGAGGATATCAAGCACATCAGGATGCACACCACAGAATTAAAGCACTAGCAGGAATAAGACGATTTGAAGTATGTACGGGATTGCGTTCTTCTAAATAAAGAGTTAAAATATGGTGCAAACAACTCTTTTTTTGTAAAATCTCACTTCAATTCTATTATTTTCTGTGGTATATATGAAATTAGACTGATAAACAAGCTACTCTAATGTTCTTGATTTTACATTTTTTTGAACGAGTATCTAGAGAACTGTTTTGTCAAGCTACAGATAAAGTGGTTCTGAGCCTGTTCTGTTATAATGGCAACCTAGCAAAAAATGAACATAAATTATTTCCAGCAGGAGAAATATATATGCAATGTAATTTAGGCCAAATGTGATATAATTGGGATTAAATAAAACTCTCCTGAAAGAAATACTTCTTAAGCAAAGCGAAGTCTTCATATCAATTATCAATTATCGATTTTTGTTGCTTCAAAAATATGATGTGATATAAAAGTCTGACTGGCCCGAAATGATGCACTACAACTGTGAAAGTGACACATATTTTGAACCAACTAACAATCTGCCTTTTCTCTGTCTATTTTTCATGTGCTGATTCTTCTGTACATCTTTGAAAACAGGTAAGAGTTATTGTAAATTGATGTATATGGTTTTCTAATGTAATAATATATATATCTTTTTATTTTTTCGGCCATCTTTTTAAAGATTATGGTAGTTGCTTTTTATACATCAATGTTCAATTAAGTACATTTTCATTAATCATTAATTACAATTGATGGGTGACAAATTCAGCAAAGAATCATCTTTTCTGCATTAACAAAGATATATTATAGACAGTGTCGATGTCGTTTGTTCGATCCTGTGGGGTTTGTCGACAATGAAAATGCTTGCCGATACTACCCCTTTGGATATGTTCTGAAGATTTGCACTCCCATGTAGCTTTAGCTTTGAAGTTGTACAGCGCTCAGAAACATTTGTTTTATGCGCTTTATAAGTGTAATTTATTATTATTATAATTACTATTGAATGTAAAGTACCGTTTGTGAAAAGGCATCATGTTTGTTCATTGCAAAATAGGAAGAGTCTTATTTCGTTCAACATATGATTTTTAATATCTCACTTTTAGTATCTCACTTTAGCCATATATTCTAAAGATTATTGACATATTTCTATAAATATCATATTTCAATGGAATCCCATCCCTCCTGATCAATGTCACTTGCAAAAAATTGACAGATACAGACAGCTTTATTGATGCAGGAAAAAGCATCATGATTTCTGTAGATGGGTTTCTTTTGAATGTCATATACCTGACATAGTATACCAGTGGATAAAAACATGAAGTACAACAATTTTTCTAAAAAGCACCTCTCAAAAAACTATTCAACATTGAGAATTTGTTGTAACATTAGTCTTTTTCGCTGTTTTAAATTGTAATTTTCCCTCTTCTTTACTTAGGGAACACTTCAAAATATTTACTTTGTTCCAAAAATTTAAAGATTTTTAGGTGCAAAATATTAAACGGCATCCCGGGACAAAATCATGCGTTAATGTGTTTGAAAATATATTGTATTGTTCACATTTTAACTGGAAGACATTCATGTACTGATTCAGCTGTTAAAACACATTGTACATGTATATTTCTCCCGCTTCACTTTCTAGTTGAGTTTCTAGTTGAGTAGTTGAATAATAAGACGTTTTATCATTTTCTCCATGAAATGTCAATCCTTGTATTCTATTCATGCTTGTTTGAAGCCCTTGGGTCTATGAAACAATTGAATGTATAGGAAAACCCTGGGCAAAGAGCAACACACATGTAATTCTTTTAACAAAGGGAAAATTTCACCTCAACCTCAATATGCCTAGGAATCACCTAGGATTGAATGGTAGTTGCATAAGTAGGGAAGGCCAAGAGTGGAATACTAACTACGTTCAACTAGAATCTTATCAACCAAAGTATTTCTTAGAAACTTTGTGTGGGTTGTAAAATAACATTATTGTTAAAAAGAACACTAACTTTGAATAGTGAAAATATTATGCTAAATCTTTACCGTGTATGGTGAAGTTGTTCCCTACCAAAATGTAAACAATCAAGAAAAATTGGTTAAACTACCTCACAAATCACAAAATGTAACCACAAACCAGTAAAACAACTTTGCATCATAACATAACAAAGTATGAAAACTCACAAGTTCAATAACAGTAATGGCAAGTTCTTATGTGGGTTCAACAAAAGAGCCTCTTCATAAACAAAGTGTGCAAACACAAGTTCTGAGAGAAATGTCAAATCTGATTTTTCCAAATTCTTATCTCTTACAGAAATGTCCAATTTAATATAATCCATAGGTTGCTTGTCTTTTTGTTGGATCCTTGTTTGCTGTTTTTAAATTGGTAGAAAAAAAAGTTTATTATATTAATCTCCAATGACCATCTCTATTTGGATGGAAGTTGTAATTTCAGTTATATTCATGATTGTATTGAAAAGTATTACAATTCAATTAGGTGCTATTGCAAAGTGAACATGTGTTCTGCTATCATAGTATGTCTATTTCTTAGTAGTTACAGTTTTTTAAAAGGTTACAGGCCTGCCTGGCAGGTCGTAATGTTTTATGATAAAATAAAATTCAACATAATAATTTGTTTCAAAGTAGGATTTATGACAACTGCATATGAAAGCCTTCTGGGAGTATTCAGTTTGATGTTACCTTTCACTTGAAATAAATTCTTCCTGATGAGTTTTACAGGCAGTTCTGACTGGATTGACTTATTGAATGTGTACATTTACTAGCTATATACATTGTAATGTAAGATCCTTGACATCATTTGGATGTACATACAAGAAAGAAAAATATTTTTGTCTAGTCACATCTAATCTATTGCATACAAATAGACTAAATTTTAGGGTCATTTTCTGGCAAGAACTTATTTAGGGGCCAACATTTTCAATGAAAGCACGCTAAAACTTGTGTATTTGTTAAATTGTAGTAAGTTGCATCTTTGTTTTAAATGTAATTTGCCTGGTATACTGAATAAAAGCCAGACAGTGAGGGATGTTTTATGAGCAACTCTTGTTTCTTGATGTGACTTCATATTGTGACATTTTCAAACATATTAAACCATCGACTTATACATGCCCTTAGGACATCTTCAAATATGTGTTTTTCAAACTTCTCTGTATTTAATGTTTTCAAAATAATGCATGTTTCACATGAAAGATGTTTTCCTCAAGTAAACTATTCATGAGAACACTGTTGTTTTGAGCCCAGTTTTCAAGCCCCTTAATATCTAGGGGATTCTGATTTCCTGAGTATTTTATTATTCCTTGAGTAATTTTGTTCATTTTAATTTGTTCTATTTCCCAGTTTTCACTCCTTTACATTAAAGACTAGCACTTCCAGATTTACTACTTATTCATAATCAGGTTTGTGTTGTAATTAGCCATTATGGAGACATGAAGTTGAGAACTTAAAAGGGCAATTCATGATCCAATTTTCATCCTCAAGGTCACCTCTATCAAAACTGACTTTTTAGCTAGAAAGAAACCTTGACTGATATATATTACAATCCCCAAGCCATTCTTTCAAATGAGCTTTTATGGGGATTTTTAAAATGCGGAAAATCTTGTAACTTTAAAACGAATGGTCGGAATCTAGTGAAATTTTCAGCATACATTTATGTTGTACTGTTCTTTTTATTTATCTAGAAAAGAGGGGAGGGTCTTGTCACATCAGAATCATGAATTGCACCTTTAATGTATTGTAGAAATGCTCACCCTTGCAGGTATAACTATTCCATTGAACACAGCTAGTAAAAATCTATCTCATGTTCACACTCTGACCATACTTGAAGTCAGGGATATCCTTATACTTGGGAATTGTTTACATCAGGAAAGACTCTTCCTTTGAACATGGCTAGTAAAAACAAAAGTGATCATGCAACCTCTCATCATGTTTCATGCTCTGTCCACACTTAATCCTGACATTTCAAACATAACCATGGACTTATTCATAACCACAGGACATTTGGTATGTGTCTTGCAAACACTTCAACATCAAGTAACAACATTTGAAGAGTACAATTTAACCGTGCTTAAGTTGTGCTTTGTAACCCGGGGAAAAGGCGCCTTATAAATGCTGATATTGTATTGTATTGTATTCCTTAAATAAGCCCAAATAAAAAAATGTTTGTCTCAAAGCTGCCATGCATTTGTAAAATCAGATGATCTGGAAATAGAGTTATGTTTGATTTTTTCCAAGAATTTATTTTTTAAATCATACTTTTCCTCATCAAAAACAAATTCATGAATATGATTTGAATAAAATACTTAACTTGTGAATATAAATGTAGGCTTGGTGTTTGAGAAAATGTGTGTTGATATACCCCAAAATCCTAATTGGTAATAAATAAAATATGGCATTTCGTGTTCATTTTCAAGCCACTCAGGAGATTTGAGACAACCTATTTTTTTATTTGGCCTAATAATAGACCAACTCATCATGTTTCTTAAAAAATGATAGATCCATTCACCATGTTCCATGATGGGCCTCTTTTTTATCTGGAAGATGGGACGTTTTTACTGCATAGAAATAATGAATGCATCACTCTCTTTTATCTTGGCAGATTAAAAATAAGCAGAAATTAGCAGATAAATAACAGTTTTTCATGACAAAGAACAACATCTACTATATCAAACATTCAGATATATCACATGCAATTTGAAATGAAATTGAATGTTTAAGATTTCGCAAGTGCAGTATACGCAGGATAGTGCTTTGAATGAATGACACATTTTCTCATTTTTCGTGAAAAACAGATCGGTGACCCACACTTTTTATGTTGTTAATTGAAAGAACATACTTGTGGGCAAAAATTGACACAAAATTTCAGTGGGAATGTTTTTGAATTAACACTAAATAATGTCACTTTTGCCATATTTCCCATAGACCCCTGTACTAATTTTTCCCAAAAAGCTCCACAAATATCATTTTTAAACTGATTTGCATGCAAAAATGAGTCCAGCAACCCCAGTTTTTATTTTTAAATTTGGTTCTACATCAATAAAATATTATTCATGCTGATTTTTACCAGCAAATTTCAGATCTATCATGGACCAGACACCCTAATGAAAATATTGACTATAATTTGTATCTGCAATACTGCATTTTAACATTGCACTGCACATTTTGTATTTGTCCCCAATTTTAAAAGTGTATATAATTTTCATATCTTTGGATTTAATCAATGATTTTGACTCTGAAACTTGTTGTGCACTGATTATTGCAATCATCAAAAAATTTACATTATATTGAACACCGTAAAGTTTTGCAGACATTTTGGCAGAAATAGTCAGGGTAAGTATTAGTATACATATTAATTCAATTTTTTGTCTTGTTTGTGATCTTTAAGATTCTCTATGGATAAGATTTAAATGACATTTCCTACAAATAGACTGGAAACTATCAATAAAAATTTAAACAAAAGCTGTGTCCTGAATGTGTTTTCATTCCTTAAAACTTTTTCAAACATGCTCTATCAGCTTTCATCAGTAGACAGCATACACTGTATGTTTCAAGTGCATAACAATGTGACACTCAATCAACAACAGGATATATTTCTTTATGCTTTGCCATGAATTGTCAGACGAGTTTGGGTCTATAAAGAGATAAAGCAGGGGTCAAGTGAGGCTTAGCTATCATCAGTAGACAGCACTGACTATTTGAAATGCATAGTCATGTAAGAATTGTTTAATCTACATTTGATCCAAATCTTATGATATTGCTTTTACTAACCAATAAGAATGAGAATGATAACTTGAGCACACAGACAAACCAACAATATTATCATTCTTTGATTAAATTGGTAATTATTTTGCTCAAAGTATACCTTAACAAAATCAAGGGAGAATTAAATTAAAAAGATTAGATTTTCCACAAAAAATGAAATCTGTATCTATTTATGTAGTGCCTTGATTTGCAGTAGATTGGTCTCTATATGAATGACAATGACTTTCAGAACAAAATTATTACTAACTTCAATAAAGGAATAGTGGTCTATTGGTGTGCATGTCCCCTGATAGATTAGAATATTATTTCATGTCGCAGGAACTAATTAAATCTGGCTATATTTATCCGTAAGCCAATGATAAGCCAAGTTAATATTCTTTATCCAAAACAATATTTAATAAGGAATAGCAACCTGTGTAGAAGCTGAAGCCTAAATCAAATCAAGGGAAGATTTCTTTTTCAACATTACATGTTTAGGTTTATAAAACAAAGAAACAGCAGCAGTAAATTTGCTCCCATTTATATTTCTTCTGCAAAAAAAGGCATGTACCAATGGTAGGAAATATGTGCTTTGATATTTTCCAGTAGGAGGCTTTAATATTTATGTAAAGTAACCTTCAGAAAAGGATGTTATCTGTTTGCCTAGAGGTGCTCAGATAATGTCCCCAGAAAGAACATCTTATGTGATTCCATATCCCTGGAGTCAATTAATGTTGCTATTTTTAGCTTTAAGTCAGTGATAATCTAGTTAATGTTCTATGAACAAAACATTATTTAATAAAGAATGCAAGTCTGTAGCTCAGCTTAGAACTAAAATCAATTATGTGAGAATTTGATTTTCCACATTTGTTAAAGGGCCAATTCATGATCTAGTTTTCATCCTCAAGGTCACCTCTATCAAAATTTAGTTTTTTTAGCAAGTAAGAATCATTGACTGGTAATAATGAGTGGTGTATGTTACAAACTCCAAACTATTCTTTCAAATTTGCTTGCATTTTTAGAAAATATGAGAAAATCTGTCATTTTCTAATGTCAGGGCTCTGTAATTATTTAAACACTGTAGCCTTTAGGGATTTTTCTGGGGGATTTTTAAAATGCTTAAAAGCTTGTAACTTGAAAACGAATGGTTGGAATCAAGTGAAATTTTCAGCATATATTTACGTTGAATGCTTCTTTCTGTTTATCTCTATATGCATTATTTTAATTTTAAGTAGATTGAGAAATTGCAAAAACATGACTACTAGTACTACTATATTTTTCATATTGACATCAATATTGACTCAAAATTAAACAAAACTTGGGTTACAACCAGAAAGTGTTAGAAACTAGAGTAGCTAAGCCTTTGTTAGAAATAGTGTAAGCAAAATTTCTGTTTAAACATTTTCCATTTTGAGCAAAGTATGTACCACTCATCCAATTCAGTTATTGATCTTCATTACACAACTAAATCATCTTGCCTTTGAGATATTTTGTTCCAGTGAGTCAAAAATGGATAAAATACTTCTATAATGTTTTAAGTCAGGGAGTACAAGGATTTTTGAAGAATTTGGAAGCAATGTTATTTTTTTATTAGAGGGACTTTTCTGAAGACAAAAGTATGTCTGGGATATGACATTTTTTAAAAACAACAACAATAAAAAAAATATGTCAACAATGAACTGCTAGATATATAGAGAGTGAAAACCTTCCCTTTGAAAAGAAAGCAACACAATCAGCTGCATCAGTTTTATGTAACAGACTGGCAACTGTGGGATTAATGCATTCACCGTTATCTAATACACCATGAAACATAAGAGGAAATAAGGCTTAGATTTTCTTTGAGCTTAATGTATTACGTTTGTGCTGCCTAGGTTCCTTGTTTCTCCAAATACTTGGAATATGAGTTTCAGGATTATGGTAGGATAATACAGCTTGTATAAATGCTAGAAAGTTCACATTTTGTCCAAAACAACATCATGTAACTACACAAAAGAAGGTAGTGATAGAAACTCAAATTGAAGATGATTTATACTTACACAATACTGGAATTAAAGACTAATTTGCTGGAGAAGCCAGCAATGCAAGTGGTTTGCTGCGAAGCCCTAGTCTTTGGGGTTCAGGGACCCGGCATAAGGCCAGCACCTGGCTGGGGTCCAGGGGGCGAAGCCCCCGGAAGCTCACAGGTTTGGGCAGTTTAGAGGACCCAAAAGGGAATAAGGCATAAAAGTAAGGAAGTTTAGCAATAATTCTCACTGAGGGCCCAACCCCCACCCCATTTGCGTATGCCACTTGCTGATGATGAATGTTGCACATGAGAAAGTACTCTTGAGGTTAGTAAATCCCAGTAATAAAGAAATCATCTTCAATTTGAGTAGGATCACATTGTGAAGAATTGTATATTATTGAAATTAATCATTTCTTCAAGTAAATTTATTACAAGGTGTTAGTTTGCACATTGGCTATGTAAAGATGACTTAAGGTTCACAGAATAAGATTATGTTCCTAGCTGTATTTCCTCTTGGTGATCTTTAAAACTTTTTGATATCCCCTTGTATCATCCTTCTGTATACATTTTGTTTTTTCGTTCATTTGTTTTCGTATTAATTTTCAGTTATCTAATTTTTATTTTTTGGATGTTTGTTTGTTTTTTTACTGCATTCAAAATGTTACGCTAAACATTTGTATACCTATCGTTTTTATTGTAATATTCTTTTCTGATAAAAAACAACACTCCTAAATGGAAAAAATTAAATTTTGATCTTGTATTTTGTATCTAAACTTTTCTCATATTACAAGTATCATGCCAATGCATTACATGTGCAAATAATGAAACTTGATTAGTATCTCAACTTGCACAAATCAGATTTTACAAAATGATGGCATCGACTGAAAAAGTATTAGATTTCCTTTTCTGAATTTCTGTAAATTACAAGAGCGTCAAATTACATTGCTTTTCCTTGATCATATAAGAAATGTATCTGATTTCTGCTATTTTGTTTTGTTTTTATTGATTCAAGGAAACCATGTAAATACCCGTTTTTATAGTTTTAACAGCTCCGATTTCATGATTGATTTAATCGAGGAATTATCAATCAGGTCAAAAAATTGACGTATAGGATTTGTTTAATTTGTGCCATATTTTGTTTCTTGTCTTTTTAGTGGTTTCATTTCTTAATGATTCTTATGAAATTATGTGTTTTCATCAGTAGCACTTACGTATTTCTTTTTCATCCAGGTAGAATGATAAATTGTAAATATGAAATTCTGCAAAAAGACATGTTAGTTTTATTTTTTTTGTCATCTTTTCATTGTAAGAATGAGTTGACCAAACTTTCTGCATTTTGATTACCTTGCATTCAAGATGTTTGCCAAGATAAAATTCTTAGTAGACTAGAGACTAAACTTTAAAATTTAGGAATAAAAAGGGGTTGACATCATTTAAGGGTGATATGATGTCATTTATGATTTTATAATTGACAGAAATTTCAATAATTTAAAACACTAGCCTTTGGAAATGGGATGTAATTTACTTTTTTGATTCATGTAGTGTTATGTAACCAAATTTTACCATGTCAAGTGATGATAAATGTTTTTTATTTTTATGATTTTGCCCCACACAGTTTCATCTTTAAAATAGTAGGTGACTCAATATTTTTGACCAGCAAAAGGGAAAAAAAATCTGTCAAAAGCAATTGATAGACTCCTACAAATTTAACAACAGTGTTGTTCAGCAACCAACAAATCTTAAGCTGTGAGCATAGAGAAAAAGTTGACTGACCGTCTAGCTACATTGACTTGCCAAATGTCCATTGATGATGTATCAGTGATGTTCACAGAAATCAAGAATGAAACATCAGTAGCAATGCTGGGGACAAGCTGTATAGCATTAGTGTAGACTCAAAATCAGTAGCAACTCTGGGGACAAGCTGTATATCATTAGTGTAGACTCAAAATCAGTAGCAACTCTGGGAACAAGCTGTATAGCATTAGGCACGACTGTGAAACGTTTCCGATAGAGCTATCGGATTCCGATAGACATATTGTATTGTTTTTCTCTTAAGCATGATAATTCTCAAGTCATTTTTGGTTGATAAATATCATTATTAACCTTTGTAGGACTGATTGAAGAATAAAAATGGATCAAACTGTTTTCATATTTTCTGGTACTGATATATTTTCTATCGTAAACAGTTGTCGGAATCCGATAACTCTATCGTATTTATAACACAGTTGCGCCTTAGCGAAGATTCAAAATCAGTAGCAACTCTTGGGACAAGCTGTATAGCATTAGCGAAGACTCAAAATCAGTAGCAACTCTTGGGACAAGATGTATAGCATTAGCATAGACTCAAAATCAGTAGCAACGCTGGGGACAAGCTGTATAGCATTAGCGAAGACTCAAAATCAGTAGCAACACTGGGGACAAGCTGTATAGCATTAGCGTAGACTCAAAATCAGTAGCAACTCTGGGGACAAGCTGTATAGCATTAGGGTAGACTCAAAATCAGTAGCAACTCTCGGGACACACTGTATAGCATTAGTGTAGACTCAAAATCAGTAGCAACTCTGGGGACAAGCTGTATAGCATTAGCGTAGACTCAAAATCAGTAGCAACTCTAGGGACAAGCTGTATAGCATTAGGGTAGACTCAGAATCAGTAGCAACTCTGGGGACAAGCAGTATAGCATTAGCGAAGACTCAAAATCAGTAGCAACTCTGGGGACAAGCTGTATAGCATTCGCGAAGACTCAAAATCAGTAGCAACTCTGGGGACAAGCTGTATAGCATTAGCGAAGACTCAAAATCAAAACAATAAATATTACAGACACTTGTCATACATCTTGGGAATTTGAAATGTCATATCTTGTTAACCCTTTCCAGTCTGACCATTTTTTCCGTCCCAGGCTGAAGGCATTTTACCTATAAACTGACTTCTAAAGTAAATTAAATTTATCTTTAGAAATATTCTACATAATTCAATGAAACATCAGCATAATATACCTTTATGAACTGTATACACTGCCTGTGATAGTGTTTTGGAAG
>JXSR01S069189.1:0-12244 GCA_000969725.1 Ophiothrix spiculata
TTATAAGTGTTGTGTTAAAGAGATAGGAATTCAACATTAATGGACCTTAATGTGATTTAATACTTAAAGCAATAAAATCAATATGTTTGTGCATTACAAATATGGAGTTTAACTAAATTTATCCTAACAGATTAACAAACCTTTTACCGATTTTATATGAACACAATTTCTTTTTGATTCATAGACACCTACCTGTCTAATCTTGTGCTGATAATTACACTTTGCAGGCATTTTCCTCAGAATAGGTTGGGTAACTCACTGTAATGAGCCTTTATCTTATCTTTGATTTTTTATGTATCATGTTGAACTAAAGGAAAGTTAAATCATTGTAACAACTACTTTCACAAATTTGTTAAAATATCAATTAAAAATATATCACTTCAATATTTTTGCCTGTTTTCCCATTCAGAGGCTTCCCAAATTCTACCATATTTTAATTTACACCATCGTTTTACAATTCATATTTTCTTAGATATGAACACTATCCTCATCTGTCCTTGAACATATTCAAATACTTCTAATAAAGCGTATGGATGATAACCAGATTAAAGGAGACAAATCATTACCTTGAGTCTACGTCTTAAGTTTACTGCTTGAATTACACGTGACAGATCTGATGCTACCTAATTCAATCTATTGTGTAGCATTTATCACGTACTTTGTTAAACTAAATTAACACTGAAATAGCAGTCGTTTGTAGTCATTCCATTCAGCATTTATTAACGAAGAGCACTCACATAATTATGTAGATTGACTTTGGAGAAGCATTTGCAGCTAGCAGTCTAGGGTCATCAATCAGTGTTTATTTTAAACAAATAGTCATTGTTTGACTGAATTGATAGAATAGCATTTGTATCGAATGTTACCTTAACATCTCTCTGCCGTCTTAACTCAAATGAGCAGCAGCCTTATGGTTTATTCAGAGTTTGACGATATCAAACGATTGATGCCCATCGACGCGCAGTCTTTTACACGCGCTACTCCTTATGCATAGCGCGTATAAGGACTGCGCGTCGATGGGCATCGATCGATACATATCGACAGCACTCTGAATAAACCATTAACAGACCGTTGCTCTAAGATGAGATCACTGCGTCTTATGCAGTGATTATCAAATATTTTTTATTTTGATCCAAGTTTAGCAATTTTTAACAAATACAAGGGTTTTTTGTGACTCACGTTGGACTTAGATTCTGTTAATGGGCATCACACAACTTTGTTGTCGATGAGAATAAAACCACAACAATACTGTCGATATCAATATTTTGATGTAGTTGTTGGGCTTATCGAATGGTCAGTAAACATCGCTATAAAATATGCAATCTTTTGAGACCCAATTTATGGCCACCTGAAACATATGACATTGATCTCTGATAATATCGCTGTTACTTTGAAAAAAATTATTCTTTTATTTAGAGACCCAGAATATCGGTTGGACGATCGAGATATTATAAAAGGAGAGAGCACCATTAATATATATTATAATCTAATCCGATTTCTCCTTTGTTAGTTGAATAGGAATGGCACTTTAAATTCACGTTTGATGTATATGATGGTCATCCAACAACTCACAAGGTTATGTGATATTCACAGAACTTACAGGGTTCTTGGAATGAACTTTACATGACCCAAACCGGAAGTTTGTTATGAAACTAATTTTTCTTCTTTATTATAAAAGTCACATTTTGCTTCATGTACTATCAAATGTGGTACAACATCAACAATTTGCTAATCACAACCAAATGTGACTCAAACATCATTTTGAATGAAAATTAATGATCTGTAATTTTTACAAGGCTACATTTTGACATGAGTTTAGTACCACTAAAGATAATCTGGCGGGAGTCGGCGGGACCTAATTCTTTAAACACATATACTGGAGATATTTTGCCCTACATAAATGTTATTTTCGTCTTTGGCCAAACACGGCCATCTAGAATATAGGCCTAGAAAAGGGACAGGGTGTAAAAAGATTTTGTCGTTAGGGAATGGCCAATTTCTTTAAGAGAGAGGGTTATACTATACATTTTTGTGCAGTCAATACTTTGTATTGTTTTCTACTTTTAAATCTGGCGCCAATTTAGAATGATCGACCCCTCACCGATAAAGGACAATCGCCAGCCTTGTCAAGGATGAAGTTCCGCACATTAAGTATCATGTCATCCTGTTATTGTTTCCATTGTGTTGGGAGTGTGAGTCTTCAATTAGATACAATTGTTTTCAATAGGGTATACTCAAAACACGATTAAAGATAATCACTAATAACGCACATTGGACAAAAGAATTGGTTCCATTCACTCTCCTTCTATTTTATCTCGATGCTACATCGCGCGATGCCCACCAATGCAAATTTGCATCGTTGTTCATTGTTATCGCTATCAAGCAATATTGATAGGCATCTATCTATGGATATTGTCAGACATATTAATAACTTCTCGCCCGTATCCTTCATGTAAATACTTCTACAACAGGCTACCATTTATGTATTTCCTTTGAATTGAGTGATGTGTATTATTGCAGTGTGATTATTTTTAAATTCTTCAGGACCATATATCCATGAAATGAATACATCATCAATGTATCTTAGTTAAAGGTAAGGTTTCTTTGGATAGCTATCAGCATGTGATCACAGACTAGTGCCTTCCATGTCCATTGACCTTCTCTATAGACGAATTTCATAAGTCAATATCTTCTTTCAGAGAGCATATAAATTTACCAAAGGTATGCCAGTATATTCTCATTAGTATTTAACAACATAATAACAGGCTAATATCAGCTTCAGTTGAGTTTAAATGCATTTTTTTTGATAAAAGTTGGTCAAAATCTAAGATGGCGGCGACCATGTGCCTTGACAAAAAAGTTGCCAAAAGTTGGTTTAAAAATTACTCTGGCATTTTAAAATACTCACAACAATATTTAAAAGTCATTCTGGATCATTTCAGTGAATGTTTGGGTCGTGCATGAAAACTAAATTTACTAAAAATTGATGAAGCAACTTTTACAATTCATGTACAGTCGATGTGAATTGACCTGAGTGTGACATTATCGTAGATGGAGTCCATCGTAGATAATTCACATTTTGGGACTAATCACAGACCTGTGTGATCATCTAATGAACTCATAAAGAGACAAACCATGTAAGGTTTCATTTTTGTGCCCATGTGGCAAATATCTGTACAAGGTGATACCAGTTAAAAGTTAATTTATTCCTGGTCAGAACCAATTTTGAAAGTTCACCAAATGAAATGAGTTGTGCCGGTGTAATGAAATACAGCGTCCTTGTGACTTAAGTGTCCTTGCTGCTATTCAATTGTGTAGAACGTACTTGTACATGTGCGATCAATAAATCATTGATTACGACTTATTTCGTATAGTTCAATTAGACCCGGTGTGAAAGTAATAGTGGTCCCCCTGAAATGATAGTCCGCCTTCCATAGACCATAACGGAATAAAGCGTGAAGCTAATGTTGCGGGAGAGCTATTAGCCTATACTTTACTGTACAACAAGGATAATTAGAACGGGGGACTTATATTCCTGCTACACCGGACTCCTGGTTATGGGAGACTCTCAGTCTCGTTACACCGGGCTCATTTCTTTAGACAGGTAGTTTTTGCATGTATCAATGCCTTCCTATGTATAATATACATTCATTATTGTCAGAATGTTAATTTGAGTATCATACATAGTATCATTTAAAGACACATACCTTCAATCAAGATTTAAACAGGTTACTGGCCGCTCATTTTCAGAAGTTTGCTCAAAGTCAGAATTAATAATGTATACACAGACTAGACTAGTTAATTAATTGACATTCAACCACAGTCTAATTAAGATATCAATCCTGACTTTATAAGTCAAAATAAATGTATAAATATATCTTACATGCAGTGTCATGTCCAAGCATGTAAATTTTGTCAAAGTTAGTACGATATATGACCCTTTCTGTCATTTATTCAAAACAATTGCCTTAATACAAATTAGTGCATACATTTCCATTTTAAGGCGTAAGATTGATTGCTTTTAAGGTCACACATTATATGAAATAAATATTCAAACTTCCAACATACTGAGTGTCCCATAGTCTTTGTTAAAGACGCTTCGAAATATTGACTCAAATGAGCGCCGAAGGCGCGATACGAGTGCCCGCTAGTTTTAGAGGGCGATATATACATTACAATATACCGAACCCTGTAATACAACGCCTTGGAGAAAGGCTAAGTGTCCCAGTAAAACTTTAATGAATTTTTTAATGAATAATAAAGTAATAATAAAGTGCAATGGTTTAATGAATAGTCAGAAAGTATGTAAAGGTTGAACTTTACACCCTATGAATTGAACTTTAAGATACTGTTAGTTTCATTTCAATCTGTAATGTACAACAAAAGTAATGTTTTATCAAATATTTGGGTGGATATTTGTCTGGTCCAATTTCATGATTATTGGCCATACGGCAGGGCTGTTTCTGAATGGAATAAGAATGGGTCACATTGGAAACTTTTATCTTATTTGTCTTATTTTTTATTTAATTTGTTCATTTTTAGAGCATAGATAAATATAGCATGCACATAATAAATTAGTAAACATTATTATGGTTGAGTAAGTAGATCAAAGACAACACATAAGAACTATTGAAGTCTGTTTCATGGACTATAAATTGACACTTTAGCATACTTTCTGATTATCCGGTAAAGTAAAAAACACAAAGATTGTAATGTTTTTATCTGGGACAAACTGTATTGGTAATCCAAGGATGTAAATTGTTTAAAGCTCTTTCAGAAATAAAAAAAAAACACAGATACCGCAAATATATTTAGACTGAAGCTGCGGATAAAACAAATGACATCGTACCTTTTATAACTTATGACCATGGAATAATTCTCTTTTAATTTATTTATGTTACTGATTCACGCTATTGATAAACCAATCAAGTTTATTTTTCCCTAACTAAAAATAATTCAAATATTAATTGGATTTCTCGTCAAATGTTCTTTTGAAAAACTTTTACTAACTACGTCGAGTTAGTCAAAAGATATACCGTTTTACATTTTTCGAGTGTAAATGCATGTGTTGTACATGTCAATTTTGGGACTGACTTAGATTCTTCCCTCTACTTTTCTACCTACATATGTCTACATGAATCAATAGAACATGTTTACAATAATCAACCCTATCAGTAGTTTTTAAAAAAATTGTGGGATATTGGCAAAATTTGTAATTCTTTACCAATTTCTCTGGAAAATATAATATTTTGTTCCTATGCCTATAATGGGCAAAACAATTATTTTGGTCTGAAATATTTCTGTTTTGATACATATTTAATTGTTTCCATAAGCGTTGCTTGATCTTTTAACTGGTAATCTATCTGAGGTACAAATTTATCATTTAAAAACACTGGACATCTCTTTCAAATTTAGCAATTTCTGTGTAGATTATTTTAACGTTTTTTGGCTTTTTCTAAATTTCTTAGTCCTATTAGAGCATTTCCAGAAGTTTTTAATCCTTAGTGGAATCTAGGCTAGTACGGTACCTTTTAAGGAAGGCTTCATTCAATCAACTGAGCGGTCTGGTTTCATTTCAGGGCAGACATTTGCTAAAGAGTTTATCAAGTTCAATGGAAGATTAAAAGCATTATCAGGGAATATATAAGATTGGGAAATGACAGACATATTTAAAAGTGACACAGTATATGGGCGCCGCCATCTTGGCTTTTGAAGCACTTACCGTGTTGCGCGTCTGCGATGGTGCTACAATTCTAATTCATCGTAGTAAATAAACAATCATGAATGAAATGTCAAAGGCTGCGATCTATGCTGCGCCGTGACTGCGTTCAGGATTTACGTCACTCACCGAAAAACTTCTCAGCAAGTGGCGCCCAGCACATTTTTTCTTCCCCATGATTGCGTCAGCCGCCATCTTGGTTCGCCGCGGCTTCTTCCTATTTTAGTAATGAACGACTGCCGTTATTGAGTACCAGCGAAATGCCGGTGTCAGAGCCCTGGCATTATCTTCTTAAGTATCAAGACAAATGTCACCACCAACCTTAATTTAGTTCCAAATGGACATTAATCTTAACTAATTTGCTTAAAGCAATACTATAAAGTGTTCATACTGGAGCGCCCCCTGTCACCCATGACTTTTTGGTAGATATTAATTCTCTTCAAATAATTTTGCTCAGATATGCTTACTTTTTCTGTTATGACCATTTGTTGAATTAGATTCAGGATCCCGAATTTAATTCCACGTGTATTACTATAGGAAAGCATGCACGTTCTTTTTATATATTTTTCTGT
Organism: Ophiothrix spiculata; assembly: GCA_000969725.1. Classification (NCBI taxonomy): domain Eukaryota; kingdom Metazoa; phylum Echinodermata; class Ophiuroidea; order Amphilepidida; family Ophiotrichidae; genus Ophiothrix; species Ophiothrix spiculata. The sequence continues at coordinate 6,292 of JXSR01S069189.1, forward strand.
GGCAAGTTTTCGACAAAATACACTTGGAAATGCTTTTAGATAGTCACATTCCTTCAGTTTAGGATATTTTTACTCAAAACCATTTCTGATCAAAATCTTATAGTATTGCTTTAATATTTATAAGCATATCCATATTTTAAATACATTTTGCTCCTGAAAATAAAATGAGTTTCACTTTTATAAATTGCTATTCATTAAAGGTAGGTCCTTCTTAATCAAGAGCAGTCTTATCTTACCTCAGGATGTAAATTTTAAAACCAGTTTATTAAGTTCAATGGCAGGTAGATGCTGCAGGGTTGTAAGCATTATCCTATAAGCTAACTTGACAAGAAACACTTTCTCTTATTACCAAGTCAGACAAATCTTTAGCATACAGATTGGTGACATCAAGAAATGACGTCTATTCAAATACAGTTTTGATATTATATCACTGTTTAACCCAATTCTTAACCCTTTTACTTCTAAAGTAAATTTTTATAGACCATCTATTCATGATAAGACCATCTATTCATGGTCAGACCATCTATTCATGATCAGAAATGCGAAATCAGTCATTTTAATTTGGCTAGTAATTAAGTTATAAATTGAAAATAAATAAAACCAAATTTAGAATGTATTAGTTTCTTCGAATTGATAATTTAGTTTAAATTATATAAAATCTAAGTATTTTGGTCAAAATATTCTTTGGTTCTGTCATATATCTTGAGCAGGCTGCAAGAGTGTTAATAATGACTAGTAGACTGTTGTAATGACATTAATATTTATGCAAACCTTGCAAGATTTTTTTGGGATATGAAAATTTGTGATAGTTGATAAATTAATGACCTTATCTTCTTCAGTTGCACTGGTACCTTGTAAATAAATGAAGTAAAAGGTATATAACTTTGAACTCTACAGAAGAGTGTCACCTTTGTCTTTGAATATACAAATGTGGTCGTTTATCACACGACAAAGTAACACAGTCATCTGAAACCGGTCTAAAAATGCAATTAGCTTGATCATATGATGTAGATGTGTAAACTGGTATGGCATACGGAAGTTATAATTACTCATCTCTACCAATTAGTATCATTGATATACCAGACATGCCAGCCAGCTGAGGGATCTAAAATGTCTGCTGAGCTGAAGTCTCATCAACTTGTAATAACTTTTTTACCATTTGTGTGCTATAGAGTGCTACAGATACCTCCACTGTTCCTCAAATCCCATAAGCTGAAGATGTACACATATCATATTATCCCTAATTATTGTCCTCTACTTTTAATACTTCTCCACTCAAAAACATTTCTAATCAAAATCTTAAAAGTCACTTTCAAAGTGGTTTGTTATGTTACTAAGCTTACCATACCTACATGTATTGGCAAAATACTGCCATAAGTGTCAGGTCAGTACAGGCAAAACATTGGCGCTATGAAGCCATATGTATGATTTACGTGAAAAACAACTGTTGAACCCACAGATCATGGCGGATATCTTGGCTATAAAGCGACTGGTTGCTTCAACTCTTGGATTTATTTTGAGATTATGATCTAGATGAGTCCACAAAGTAAAAAAATATATAGGGTAAAATCTTGATAATTTTTTGCTAGGTCGCCTCGAACATAGGATACCTTATGCTCAAAAGTTCATTTTCTCTAACTCACAACAAAATTTCTCTAAACACTGAAAAACTGCTCTCAAATTTTACAAAAACGACAAAATTATAGTAATCTTTAACCAGACCGACTACATTTGAACCACAGAACATGATTCAAAAGACATTTGATCAAAAAACCTACTTCCCGCCATTTTTCAAGCTTTTAATTTAGAGAGGGCAACCAAACACATGCTCCGTACGAGCCAATTGCTTTTATTTAGTGATGTGTGTCCTTCATAGTCAAAAAGTCTTGCTTTATGGTTTAATATTACAAGCGTGCCACAACAAGCTTTAGCAACAAATGGGTTAATCCAATCATACAGAGCAGATGGGGGATAAATGTGTCTCATGAAATGGAGTCAATGTTACTCATATTTCAATATCACCTTTATTCATTTCCTTACGAATTGCAGAAAAACAAAAGAACAACAAATATAAAATGTTTGGCATTTTTCTTCAAAATATGTGCAAGAAATAAATCAGTTTGTGTATATAATATTTTGCAGAAACCAATTTTCTTTCCAAGATTCTGGAAACCGATATAGATCAATGTTTCTGATGCAATTAATGTTGACAGGTAAATTTTAAGGGAATTAGGGAACCAATGCAATGAGGTATGGCAATAGTAAAATTAGAAAAAGATATACAAAAGTTTATTTTGTTAAGGAATTATGAAAGTTAATGATACATTGTGATAAATGCACTGAAAATCAATAGTTAGACATCAGCAACTGTTATGTCAAAGGCAAGTTATATTTACCTTGCTGAAGATTGACCATCAAATATAGATGAAAATACATCTTCATTAAAAATTCAGTTTTATTGTACTATTGATCAAGTGAATGTATAATAGAAAACAAGATTGGCTACCTGGATGAAGATCATAAAATGAACAAACACAAATAAAAAACATCATTGTAAAACTACCAGAAGGTGTCTTTCTTTTCAGAAACACTTTTCACTTTTCCTTGCTCATATTATGAGCCCCAGAGTATAATGTGTAAGGTATGGTTTATCAAAACAAAAAAAAGATAAACATGTATGATCAAAATTAATAAGAAGCGTGATACGACATTCCTTAGCTTAATTAAGCATTTGCATTATTACCACAAACATCTCGGGGCAAAATTTGTGTATTGACACTAAGATACTATCCTTACAAATAACATGTGCATCAATATTTAGATTAAAATATGCATTATGAATTATATGTCCAGGCAGTTTTATTACCAAAGTACATAGAGGTAAATTAAACCAGTAAATATCTAGAGGCAAGTTTCACCTCATAAATGGCATATAGGTTAATAAATGTGCATTTCATTTATAACATCGAGTGTAAGGCAAAAACAAAAAACAAGTTTGTTTCCCGTGCGCCGCGCGCATTTCGTCTTGGCGTCATTATTTGCGCATTTCATTTTTTTATTTGATATTTTAGAAAACGAAAATCAAAATAGCCAATTTGATAAAAATAACGGGGAAAATTGCAATTTTTTTACTAAAGAAGTGTTTTCTTTTCAACAATAACTTGAAACTGGATAGGTTTCTTACTGAAGAAATCATCACCCATGCGGATTTTTGATCAAAATTTGCCTTAGCACCTCTTAAACAATAGAAAAAAAAGAAAACAAAATTAAATAAAAAACCGCATTTCGCATTTAGGTTTTTTGACCACCGACAGGAAACAAACTTTTTTTTTTTGCCTACGATGAATTTTTATGTGCTTATGTACAAGGCTCTGAAAGTTAAAAGGCAAATAATTGGACTTCAAGTAAAATTTAGCGGAAGTGCAAAAATATGTTGCATTTCCTGAGCAATATTTTTCTCCACTTTAGAGAATATGTGATAGCAAATTTCGTGAGAGAATGTCTCTTGGATGAGCGAATGTCTTTGGACGCGAAGCCTGTGTTAATGTTACATCACTTTGAAGTCTTCAAGTAAAAAATGGCAGGTATCCACCTGAGTTCAAACCAGAGACCTCTCGCACCCCAATCCCTTTATCACTTTGTCAAGCAACTGAGCACGCGCTGCCATGGCAGCGATTTCGTGATCATAACTAGCTCTGGTCTGTAACGTATTTGGACTTTCACTCTGCAGATTGTGATATTTTGATGTTCGGTACGGTTAGGGTTAGTGTAGACCCATATGTAGGCTTCTAATAACCATAACCCCTTACGCCCATTATCCATTAAAAAAATCCTCGGAAATCTTTAAGTACAAAATGGCGGGTATCCGTGTGGTTTCGAACCAGGGACCTCCCACACTTTGTGGATTGTGATATTTTGTTGTTTGGTACAGTAAGGGTTAGAGGAAGCATGATCGTGATAAAGATATTGCAAAATTAGCTAATATCAACAGCAAGTTTTCTTGTAGCTATTGTAAACAGGCCTTATTGTGTCACACATGCTTGACAACATAAACACAGAATATCACACGTAATTGCATATGATATTCTGTTTGTTATCCTAGTTAATTAATATTGTCTAATTTAACAGTTATGTCACAAATACAAGTTTATAAGACTGTAAGATTAAAAGCTACAAGCAAGGAACACTTGTGTTGGGACACTATTGTATATTAAGGCCATTTCTCTTTCAAACTTGACCTGAATTTGACTGTATGAATTTATACGAGATAGTATAATAGTTGAATCCTTTACAAAATCATATTCTTCCCGACCTCCATCATATCAAGGTAGAGGGTAGCAAATTTAAGCATTGCCATCAAAGTGTCCCGCCTTTTTTTCATGATTGTAGTCAACAGACTTTGTATAACCCAGTTATAAATGGTAAATTATTCTTAATTGTACTTTTATTGTGTTTTTCATCTTAAGAAAGACTTTAAATTCCATTGATTGGTTGTTCTTTTCAATTCAAAATGCATTTTTTAATATAAAAGAGTATCATATTTTATTCTTATTTGATAAGCATTTTTGAAAAGGCCAATTTATATATTATAAAAAGAAACTTTCTTTAAGCAACAAGGAAGTATATGAAGATAGTATTTGAAAGTAGAATGTTCTACAACATGTTGGACATGTTGGATTTTTCATTTCTTTTTACTTAAATACAGTTTTTCATGATTTTAATTCCACATAGAATTCAGTTTCTTACTTGGAAACAAAGATATTCATAACATAGGTGTATATATATAGGGTATATGAGGTCTCATTTTGAGAAAATTAAATGTGAAAATAATATCAACACTGCCTAATCACAATTTTTTACATTACAAAACAATAATTGCTACAATATTATCTGTTTCTAAAAAATATGTATTAACATATCTTCTGTATTACCTAACATGGTAATTTGCAAGCCTGACCAATACACAAAAATAGATATACTTTCTGGTGTCCATGGCCTGAAAAAATATGATATGATAAATTACCCTTAAAAAATAGTCTGCCCCATAAAGTTAAAACGCAGTATGTGCATTTATAAAGCATAGCAGATATTTTCAATAAACATAAAAATTCACTTCAATCCATTCCCATGGAAAAAAGTGGTATGTATATATGTTTGATATAGCCTGAGTAGATACTGCTTGAAGATATAAAAGAGCATTGATCATCTGCTTACTTTTGTAGGATATCTCCAAGGGAAAAGGATGTAACATACAATTTATCTGCAACACACATACTGCGTATGTACTTTGTTGGGCAGTAGTGTAAAGGTAACGTTATGAACTTAGATCCTGGATAAAATTTAATTTGCAATTACACCTCCCAAGTGTAGAGTTGTTGGCAAAGTGATTTAGCAAATCATGCCTCCCTGTGAAATCCTGGCACATGTGTTTGAAGTATGCTTACTGCTGTATTGACCATGTGTGCTACTGTTGACGTCATGTAGAAAGCCAAGTTAAAATAGCATATGTGGTTTACTGAATAGAGGTATCATTTTTTGGATTGGTTGTTATGTTAATACTGATGATATTTCATGATCTGTCATTTGTGTAGAAGAAAAACTTTGCCCGTCTTTTAGATTCTTTGTTTTCCCATTTTTTATTTCAGTTAAAATTTAAGCTTGATGATGGAATGTCTATATAACTAAAAATGACAGAGACAAAAACCATAAAGTACTTACATGGTTTGCCAAAGAAACCAAATAAACAAGACATGCTTTTGGGGATATGTAGTCAGTGTCACTTATGTAAGATATCTTACTAAGTTTTAATAAGGTTGGGTTTGTGTAGTATTTTGCCAATTTTGTTTAATTAGGTTTAAAGTAATTGATTATTTGGTATGACTGTTAAGTTTGTTTTATGGTAAAAAAGTGGAGATTATGGTAGTTTGTTAAGTTTGTTTTAGGGTAGTTTACT
>JXSR01S069211.1:0-13382 GCA_000969725.1 Ophiothrix spiculata
TGTCTCCTCTGAATCACTTGAGCACTACTATACACCGGTGTAGATGTCTTCATGGGCTTGGCTCCTCCGACGGACAAAATCATTTCGGAACTATGGATATCAACATCACCTCTACTATCGCGTCCTGTTCCAACCACAACAGTATCATCGAAATGCAAGGAACTGACAGGGGATGAAGAGGACACTTGACTAGAAGATGAAGAGCTTATACGATCCACACTGATGGAGCGTGTTCTCCTTGGTTCTGACGACCGTTTTTCTGGTGAATATTTGTAAGCACAAGTTGGATAAGCAACCTGGAGAATATCTTCTTCCCTTGGCACTACTAGAAGTTTCAACAAATTTCCACTGAAAGAAAACAGAGAAGAAAATACAGTAATAAGTGGATAGGGGATTTAACACACAAAGTACACATAGCAATAAAATATTGACATTAAGGACTTGTTGTTTCATTTCACTGGCTGATTTCCAGCTCTGGGGGGTTGGGGGGAGGGACTTATATACTTTCATGTCATCGAGCAAGCCATTACAGATCACACTCTTTAGAAACACAGATGTTTTCTATCTCAAAGGTTGTTTTGCATTCAAGATCAGGTCGTGCACGCCACTCTTAACACACGCATGAATTGCATGGCAATAAGCAATCTAAATTGATCAACAAATCACGCACTGCCGATATATGCATAAGTTAGTGCATCGGTATGCAGAACGGCTTAACACAAGCGTTGGCAATAAAAACTCTGCAAGCGAGTGAAAAATAACCTTGATATTAATCATATCTTTAATGTTAATAAATACATTAATAACTTAATTTCACATCTTTGAAATTCATATCCCAAACGCTGTCTAGCGACTGCACGACTGCCAACAAATAAACACTATTTTTTTTTTCCAAAAATGCATGAAATTGTTCCCTAAAGCACGACCCGCCTGGACCTACTCACTGAGTGAAAAAAAGAGCCCTTTCCTCATTTTTTTGCTCGCGGATGATGCAAGTTTAGCCAGAATGGTCCCCAAACTGAAGTCATAATTTAATCTTCGCCATTTTGAACCTCATCACCAGCAAGAAACTGACAACTAGAATTATGCAGTCTTTGTAGCTTAAAATTTCACAGTAATACTGAACAAAGAACGGTTATCAATTACATGTTATGCAAATGTTTATATTTTCAGAGGCATTAACAAGCACAGAAATTCTTTTCAAAATTGTGCATTCTTCAAGCTAAATTAATTACGTCCTTACGTTTTAGTATTTGGCAGGATAAGACATAAATATGTGTTGGTTAGAATGCGTGATCAAAACAGATGCACGCTGACAAAACTTAAATGATCTGTTTCTGAATCGGAACTGTCTAAAAAGAACTTCCAGGACAATAAATTTTTAAATGATATTAAGATTTTGTTAACATGCATTACAAAACACAGCACATGTTGTAATTTAATCCCTGTTTTTTTTTAACATTTCTTACAAAAATGATCCATTTTTAGCTTATCCTTCAAAGCAAATAATATACTACTGTCGCCAATTTTGCAGGCTGTAATATTATAAGACATTATCCCTTTACTTAAAAATTGTCAATGAAAAAATCGCTAAAATTCATGAAGGTCTGAATGACTTTAGCTGCTGTGGATTTCAATAATGAATTTAGCAGAAGTACATATACCACGGATTGCCCAAATTTGGCTGTTTGTTGAATGCCAATTAAAGTAAAGGCCTCTCGAAAAATATGTTTGGAAAATTACCAAACCTATAGTATTACAGCTTTAGCAGTCTGAATTCCTACTTAAAAGTGCATATTCAAGTTCAGAACACTTTCAAATACTTTAAAAACCTTTTTGACCATTTTGACAAGTGCCTGTTTTTTTAGAAAAGATTTATTGCTCTAGTTAAAAACTAGTAACAAATCCCAACTTTTAAAAATGTTCTAGAATGCAATTTCAAATACTAGATCTATTGTCACTTTCACTTGGATCGAAACAACATTACTTCACACACGTGAATCATGCACTACATTCATCAAGGCCTAAAATCAAATTAGGCCAAAAGCCTTCAAAATGTGAAAGGGTGTTGTAGAGCTTAATTTCACTCTGCACCTCGTCTGCCCTTCTGTGATAGATAAACTGAGTCATACCAGAATCAGATAGTGTGTCCACATTGAGACATAGTTCTTGGTTTGATCTGACAAAGTTCAAATCTTTTAGGATGTTAGAAAGTCAAACTGTCTCGTTGAGAAACTATGAACACTTCCAATTAAAGTATTGAAGTCTCAGCTGGAAGTTTTGCTGTAGCTTACTTTGCCTATGCTAAAAAATGCAAGCATAGCAAACTATGAGCAGCATCATGTATTCAACAAAAAATGCAGAATACTCACATTGAATTTTAGGTTTGATGAATAAGATTAAGAGCTACAAAGCGGACTCCCCAAACACCTTAAAGCCAATTTCCAATAAGAATAACCCTCAAAGTGACACGCCAACTCCTCATGTTATGAACTAAACCAGGCGTTACAATTCTTTGGACTACAATTAAATATCGTGCTTGGCCCTTGATGCAACAGGTACCCAGCGATCTCTGGTCACATGACAATTATGTTCGCAGAATTATGACAGAGACTTTTACCCCGTTTAGACACACTAAAAAGTCGTCTTAAGTTGATATCGAGTCCATTTTTAATTTCAAACGCAACTTTTGATTAGCGAAAAGTAACTCGTCTTACGACTGTTCACACATGCTACGATTTTGAAGTCGAATTGAAATAAGCTTTGCTCGTTCCAGGTCAATGCGCAGTAGAAGTAAACACGAATTTAACTCGACTTATGACGACAGGTGTACACATATGTGAAAAGTCGTCGGTTGTCGTCGTTAGTCGAGTTACATCGACTTACTAACGCGACTTAACTTGCTTTTTAGCAAGTTGAAAATTCGATGTAAGACGACTTTTTGAAAGACGACATAAGTCGATTTAAACTGTTCACACACAAGTGAATTTTGAACTCGATTTAACTCGAATACGGCTAAAGATGACTTTTTGGCTCTGTCTGAACGGGGTATTTATCAAATGCTATCACCCATTCATGGGGCCTGGGTATCCATATTAACACCTGGTGTTACTAAGATACCTCGTATGAATCAGAGCAAACAACTTTTGCTATGTGGTCCTCATAAGAATTGAAATAACACTGCTGAGAGATCAAAATGACCTTGAATTCATTGTGGGCCCAAAAAAACTAAAAAATACGGTCAAGATGACGATTTAAGACTATAGCTTATTTGTATTCAAAATATATAATATTATACCACCCGAGTCAAAAAAACTGCAATAATTAGATGGAAGCCATATTGTAAGAACAAAAGTAATTTCGAACAAATAACATTAATTTCTAAATAGATCAAGAATAAAGCTTTCAAAGGGTGAAAGAATGGTGCAAATTGATAAAGGCATTGCGAAGATATCCTTATTTGAATATCATGGTATGAAAACAGTTCTGTCCAAATCAGCATGCCTCGTCAAACGACAGTTCATAAGTACCAATATTGACGTGCATGCACCTCTTGAATAGTAACACCAACCGATTACATTGCTCCAGTGAAAATCTCCTCTTAATCTATTAAGTTACATATAAAAGATAATTTGGGTGGTCTTTCCAACTGCAAAAATGGCACGTTTTGGGGGTACTGGCTTAGAAGGGATAGCTTATCAATCAGTCACTGTTCAAAATGCCTCAAGATCAGCTCACAAACGAGCAACGTGCTTTTATTGCTGAGGTTTATTTTACAACCAAATCTCATGCAGAACTGAAACGGAGGTTCCGGGGTGCATTCTCCCAATCGGGTGTACCATGAGCATCCACCATCTATGAATTCAGGCGAAATTCAAAAGAACAAGAACAGTTCATAAACTAAATAAAGAGAAATCTTGAAGACCGCGAACGGCAAGAAGCAGGAGAAACGTTCGTCAGGCAAGGGATCCCGAAGTGAGCTCACAAAGAAATCCTCTGCCACATGTGTCCCAGTCCATATATTGAATATTCAGGGCCACCAAGCTCAAACGGTCTTTTTCAACGTACCCAAACCAAAGAGAAAAGAGTATTTCATAGTTGTGTCCTACGTATTGAATAAAACATGTGCCTGACAGTTGGACAGAACTGTTTTATGCCTTCCTATTCAAATAAGTGTATCTCTATGACGCCTTTATAAATTTTCCCCATTCTTTCACCATTTTAAAGGTAAATCTGTGATCTATTTAGTTATATACATTTCATGTTCATAGTATCTCTTGTTTTTAAAATATGGCTTTTATTTACCTATTGCAGTTTTTTTGACTCACTCGGTATACCTCATATATAGATTCCTGTCCTCTGATTGGTTAAAAGTGAGAGGCTGGATTTAACTAGGCCCTATAAATTTACTATGCCCGGGGCATATTTTTGACTAGGCCCGCTCAATGCATTCTGCGTCATGTAACTCGAGCTTCACGCGTGCGACTATAAGCATTCATGGTCAAACACGCGCTGCAGTGCGTAAGCTAGTTATCTTGTGCACACAATATGACTCGGTCAGCATTGAAAGGAGAAACAAAAAATCGTAAATTATCATCGGGTTCTTTGAGTGCTAAAATGATTCTTTTAAACAACCAGAGGACAAAAATCTATATATTCGGTATATAAAACGAATATTGACTGCTTTTAGTTTGGGGTATTGTTTAAATTATTTCCCCTTAAAACCATGCTTCTCAAAACAGTCAATATTTGTATAAAAGCAAATAAGTTCCTTCACAAAAAGTTTTATTTCTAACAAATAGCTGAACTTATTTTGTGTTCTGACTGAAACTGTGTTCACAAAATGCATGCACTAACTAATCCTTCCACCCCATCTCATATCCTGCTTGAATGAGAGTTACAAATTATTTAAGGAAAAATTACTGCAAACGAGACCACTGTTGAATTCATATTCAAATGCAAATTAATAACATCAGCTGACGACATGAACAATATGAACAAAATTCAGCTTTTCTCAACTCACTATGCTTTGACGCTTTTTAGCGTTGCGTCTTAATATTAATTGTCAGCAATCTCAAAAACCTGATCCTTGACATGTGCCAGTGTGTTTTACATTTGCATCGAGCAAAATTCAGCCTCAATCTCCAACATAGGGGCCTACATGTAGGCCTACATAGACCTGTCACATACCTTGCTTGAATGAGAGCTACAACTTGTGCATAAGTTTTCCCAGTGACGCTCTCACCATTGACAGACACGATCCGGTCACCCGTTGCAAGACCAGCATTCTCTGCAGGACCATTTTTCTTAACATGTTTCACAAAGATTGTGTCCATAGGCTCCAGAGCCGCAATTTTTGTACGTTTGTTTCCACTACCTACAAAAAACAAGATTGTGAAAATGAAAGTACATGTTCAGAATTACAAAACCAATTAAATAAATGACAGAATTATGGGCTATTCCAACTTCCTGTTTAGGCTACATGGAAATCATTTCACCCATAATTCAATTTTCCTCATTGACATAACTTTGAATAATTTAGTAAGGAAATAAGACAAATGTTTATTGACTTTCAAAGTAATTTTGCTGCCAAGCAATATCTACAGACTGTTTACTTATCAAACTAGCAATATATAAAATGGAACTTAAAGCCAAAACCTCACCTCAGTAGAATCCATTTGGCAGAAATATTGTTTCCTTGTAGCTATCAGACAATACAATAAATGAATGTCACAACTTACAGATTTAACATCATCATCATTCCACATATCTATTGTTATTAAATTCCCCATGTCCTTGTTTTAAGAAATTTAATTGTGAAATTCCATGCAACAGAATAGGTAAATAATACCTTAATCAGATTTTCTTCACAAAGAAGTTGATCAGAGGGGGGCTACTTAGTGCAAAAGGGGTAATGGAGACGTGCCACAAATTCGGGTAGCAAAATTAGGCTCTCTGGTATTTCAATCAGTCCATTTCTTTGCAAAATGTGGTATTTTGATGGGTTTCCTTTACAAAATGTTTCAAACTTCGCGCCAAATAAGAGCATTTCTTCACAAGACTTCAGAAAATTTGTGCCAAAAAGGGCGCAAATTTTTTGGGGAAAAAGCGATTGTTGAATAAATTTGAATCAAAATTTGGGAAATTTGGTATGTGAAATTGTAGATGGGTCCCTTTTCTTGAAAATTGATAATTTGACGGGTGGATTTTCAAATATTGCACCTCACTACCCAAACAAAATATTAGTACCCCCAGGAGTTGATCCATTTTCTTGTGAAAAAACAATATCAGATTTCTAAAAGCAAAGAGATTAATCTCTAATCTTTTGTTCTATGTTACTGATCACTTGCTTCAATTTACACATTTTGTAAAGAATTAGGATGATATGTGTTATTATCTGCAGAATACAAAAGAGGCCTCGTCCTTAAAAAGTATCTTCAATGGGAATATAATTTCTCTACAACTCTTTCAACATATTTGGGAACTTTTAAAAATACCATTAGTTTAAAAACTTTAATTTGAATTTAAACTAAATTTAAATTACTAAATTAATGAAACCAAGAGCTTATATGGTCAAATTAAGTACAGGACTCATGAACCATCAGACAATGAATTCAGGTCCTGCTTCTGCCCAACTGATAATGTCCTTGAGCAATACATTATCTAACTTACTTTACCAACCTAATCACATTGGAAAGCTGTTTGAGAATCATTATGATCTAAGTACTAAGTCCAGGTCTAAGATTTATCATCTAGTTAAGGTGAAATGTTGATGATTTACAAACTAACTCTAATCTCCCTGCATCTCACGATATCCCATTCCAAAAGTTAAGAAAATCACTTAAGGTCAGACAAATCATAGACCACAGATAGTTATGATCACAAAATTGCTGTCATCCTCAGTGGCTTGACCTAGTGATCATTGGATCGAGGCGTGAGAGGTCCCGGGTTCCGATCCAGGTGAAAATCTGCCATTTTTGACATGCAGAATTTCCGAGGAGATAGTTTTTAAACACAGAAGTGGCCAAAACGTTAGGGTTAGATAAATAGGCTTAAATTTATTTAATCCAATTTGATGATACATAATAAGTTCCGGGTAAATATGGTAGTATTATTATAAAATTCTATCGATTATGTGCTTCATCATAACACTCCATAATTTTCAGATTGCAACGTCTACAAATTCAACCTGACACCTGCACAAGGCCTACAACATTTGTCAGGATACCATGACACATGCACAGCTATTCTTGCAACACCTGGACATTTCAGGTCAACCTGGCCTAATTTGACATTAGATATAAGCCTGAAATAATCCAGGGTGACTAAATTTAACTCCAGGTTCAAATTCAGCCAATCCTGGTTTGGAGACAGATTTCCTCAGGTGGAAATTTGTTATTTCATGCCAAGGTACATAGTACTGCATTATCATACAAGTCAAAAAGTTCAACAAACATGTGTGTTTTGTTTTTCAAATGAATAAAGATGGATCAAATCCAGATTTGATAGTTTTTTAAATACAAAGTTACAATAAATTCATTTTCATTTTTACTTTATCTAGCTGAAAACAGAGCAAAGAATATTAAATTTTGCCTAAAAGTAAATCAGCATTACTGACTACAGTAGAAAGTACACTCATGTTGATGCAAATTGTAATGATTTACCCCAAACCTTGTCAGATATTTGGTGAGTCTCAGTTTCTACTAGTCACCCAGCAAATAATTAAACATCAACCATATTTTGTGCTCCACCGACTTGGTGGGTGATCGGTCAACCAATTTGTTTCTACTGCAGGCATTCCATCGAATTGGTGCGCACATAAAACATTAAAAGGTAGTTGATTGAAGACAGCTCATCATCTCGCATCGATGTCAACCAAATTGTTTCTCCAAAAGGCAACTTGTATTTTCGTCACCATCAAAACCCTTTATTAGAAACAAGCTACTTTAAATACAAACAAAATTAACATACCCCCTTCATTTTGGGTAGCTCCTTCCTGACGGGTGAGCTCAGCAACAGCAGATTCAGGAGGATAGACAATAAAGTGTCGTAGTGTAAATCCGTAGCCACTGGCGTTTCTCTTTAGGGTGATTTTACGTGGGCCTTTCCAGTTTGTAAGCGGGCCTGTTCTGTTGATACCCTGAAAATAGAGAAAAAAGCACTGCCATTATATTTTATGGAAAAATCAAAGGTTGTAGAGCAAGAATCAATAATGTAATTTTTGGTTTGACCATGGAAAAAGCAATTTTATAATAGACAAGTGACTTTTACATGGTTCAGTAATTGTTTTAGTTGGTACTAGGTAGTACAGTCCATTTTTTTAATTGTTCACAATATTGAAGTTTCCAGATTTTAAAGCAAGATACTAGCATAAAATCTATCAAGCTAAAATCGCCATATACTGTATGGTTGAAAGAATTACCTAACACACCAGGTACACACTATACTCATTTTCATCAAAGTTGGCACAGGTTATTCCATTTAATCATCCCATATTGATTGTATATCAACATCATCCATTTCAATTGATTCAAAATATTAAATGTCCCTACAGTGTTACAAAGTCAATGTTATCATCCATATTCGTGATTCAAAACATTACATTCCCTTCCATTATACTATGTTGTCGGCTACATGTATCCAAAACATAACAAACAACATGTGTTTATTCTCTTAAGACATGAACTGATTTTTTATTATTGGTAAATTGTGAAAACAAGATAATTCCAACAATCACCTATCAAAGAAGCTACAATTCCCATGTGATTTCATGAAGCCATCCTTCACATATCATCCAAACTTGACCTTAGCACCATTACATTCAGTTATTCCTGAATCGCAAGTAAAATAAGACCACTTTCGAGAAAAGTGACTACGGAATTGAAATCCGAGCTGCTTGTGTATTGAGTACCTCTTTACTGTGTCCCAGGTACGTTCTCACAGATTGAAATTCCGACATTGGCTAGCACCTTGCATTGACTACATCCAGATTGAAATTCTAGGCAAGCATCATGAATTATTGAGCTTCAATCAGGTAGATTCCCAGATGCTTTGATCAAAACATCACCATCCCTCTCTCTATTGGCATCAACACTGACGTAAAACTATCCGTTGTGGATACCTTGTCTATGATATCAAATGATGAGTGAAAACTCACTAATTATTGGGGCCTACGTAGAAATTACGCTTTTCTCACAGACTGAACATAATATTTATACCTTACTTTATAAAGGCACTTCCATAAAAACATGTTTCTTAGAAATCATATAATCTGCAACAATAAAAAATAGTTTCTAATCATTTCTCACTTCAGCTACTAAATAACAATTTTCAAGACAATATACTTTTAAAGGGACCACCTTATATAAAAAGATTCATATTTTGATAGGCATTAATACATTATTATTTTACTAACTAGAAAATTCATTTTCTGATGCTATATTCTGACCAAATCCCCGTATTTTCTGAGAAAGAACCAAAACACTGAATGAAAGCAAAAAATTCAAAGCAAATAGTAATTCTCGCAGAAACAAGCATATTGCTCTTGTACTTGTTAAGTACAAAACAATTGTACTTGAATGCTGTATTGTTATTGTTATTATATTGTTATTCTCAGTATGTTATGTCTACATGCGAGGCCAGCTGCAGGGCTTCGCAATCATTGAAAATTCTAGTTAACATGTATTAATAAATGGATATTTCTCTTGAAACAAACATGGATTGCATATGAAATATTAACTTTGTTGAGTGTTATGATTATATGCCACTAAAAGGAAATTGGTTAAAAAGCAATTTCAATGCAAAATGCCAATCAAAATTTAACAAAAAACATCAGTAAGCATCTTTTAAGATGCTTACTGATGTTTTTTGTCTATCTTTAAAAAGTTGTACCTATGATTCTGGATATTTACTGGATACATTTTCAAATGTCACAGTATTTCTAATTCAAAACTGTTAAAATTGAGTTCAGGAAAGCAATTTCGCATGCATAAAGCTTTCAACTTGTGCAACAGCAAGCTTAGAGCAGGGTGCATTTAATAGTTCTTTCACCCATCAATATGACTAAAATGGGGAATGTTTCGCCTGAACAAACATTTCACTATCCCTGATAAATCTCACCACCTGTCTCGTACCTACACTATGCCGTACCCTAGACATTTGCTATGGTTTAGCCCCAACTAACTTACATTTAAAATACCCAGAGAAGCATCATAATTGAAATGTATGTGTGCAGCGTATGATTTCCTTTGCTGCAAGTTTCAGATCAAAAAACGTGCTAATATCTTGTTTGAACCCTATTAGAACATGATTGAAAACATCCTTATCATTTCCAATGTTGTCTCAAAAAACCCATACATAACATGCTCTATTTTAAAATGCAGATAACATCTACAATGGTACTGAACTTGCCTGTTTCTTGGCACAATTCTTAATTTATTATAAATATAAAGCTTTGAAGTATTGTTATTGTGTTTCTATCTGTGATAATTTAAATCATTTTTAACCATTTATAGCAGCAGTTCATCTGCAGCAGAACATGATTTCTTTTAGATATAATGCTTGGATTCAGCTAATCATCAAGTACTGTGATTTATTTTGTCACGTTATGATCATTTTTATGCTATTTTCTAAAAAAGAATATTTTCCAGAACTCAAGATAAGAATCAGGAGATTATCAATATAATATCTGCAAAAATGCATGGCTTAAATCAGACTAATATGCTTATAGAAACACTCAATACGTTCTCTTACAAGATATAGGAAAATATTTGAACTTGCAAGTGAATTAAAGTGGGTCCAAATATCAGGAAGACTTCAATTTCATAGGAAGTGACAAAGTAAGTCACTCTATTAATACCAAATGGTGTGCCTACAAACACCCAACAAAATCCTGGGTATCCATGTGTTGCACCTTGCGCTGTCTCTCAATCTACCATTTCAAGCAAGTGGGTTGGTGTCTGCTAATTGAAGTGTGGTTATTGACAACATTTGCGATAGGATTCTTAAAATTGATCATAATGTTGGACAAAGCACTGGATCTAATTTTCAGATCATGTCTCAGCAATTTGAGCCTGAGTGGAGTAACAACTTAATAGGTTTTTCAATACATTGTGGCTCCATTCCACACCAATCGTCATTTCAGGTTCTGCAGCAACCTCTACATGTAGGGGCACAGAACCTTGTTCAGTCCACATATGCACCATCGCTGCCTGGATCATTTGCCCAGTTTCATCAGTTTTGTACAGGTGTTAACAAGGGAATTTCAAACACATTCAAATTTAAGCACAAGTGGAGTTCGAACTCGGGACCTTCCACACCACAAGCGAGTGCCTTACAGTTTGAGCTAACTTGACTGCCTGTCAAAAAATAAATTAATCACTGCAAATCTGGCTGGAATTGCAATTATGGCATAGAATGATGGAATGGCCAAATTGTGATATGTGGCAATAAACATGAGGACAAGTTGAAGGCCAGGGTAGCCCCAGGGTGACAACATAATCTTCAAGTTCCAAAAGAATTCCAAATATCCAATACAAAATAATGATATTATATAAGTTAACATTTACACAGAGAATCCCAATTCAAATTGGAAACATTTACATGGGACCTGTAATACTGATTGAATACACTTTGCATAAAGACATGGGATTTGCTTGCAGTGTTGTAGAAAATTACTGCAGTGATTATTTATTTTGACTGGACAAGGTAAACAGTTGAACTAGACTTTGTACAAATGTCACAATACCCATGGTATGTGAACTTTGATGGATAGATAGGCCTGGTAAAGGGCATGGCCAAGCTGGGTTTACAATTTCATAGTTTTCTTATTTTATTATCATACATGTCCAAACCCAAATAGTAAATGTGCATCACAAATGCATCAAAAGTGTTGTACTTCTAACTCCTGGGAGAAACCTGCATATAATTTAATATAATTTGCACATTAATGATAACAAGAGTTTGGTTTTGTGATTGTATGTATAAGTTTTGATGAAAAAGTAAACTGGTAGGCAGGTGTTTTTATAACAATTCCCCTTAAAATTTTCAACGTTTTATATTCAATAATGTGCAAGACTGAAAAAAAAAACTTGTTGAACTGCAAAATGTTATTGGGTATTCCCAATGGGATATTTGAAATGATCTACCAAGAAGTTAATGATTCAAAACTGTTGGAAAAACACTCAAGTAGTCTGAAATATTCTCTGAAGGAGGTGGTCAACATTCACCATGTTCACCTGATTCAATCTTGCCAAACCACTCATCATGACCCAGACACTCTTGAGGAGGCACCATATCAAATAGGAAGTTAACAGGGTCATGCTAAATGAAGTGTGTGATACCTTATGGAGTAAAAGCCTAAGACTAGTGACAAAACGGGGAGAAATTTGATGAAGCTAAAAGTGAGCCTTTGCGTAAAGTGTAAGTCTACACATGTTCACCTGATGGACACAAGAAAGTTCTTGATGACATTCGAAAAATATTTCAAACATACCTGTAATAAAAAGTGATGCTAATGTCTGGAATAGGACTTGATTACCTTCCTGATAACCTAAATATTTATACTCATTAAATGCCATAAAATACAATTTGTTTACATTTCATGTTCAAAGTTCAGCATTCAGGACAACAAACTTTCACATAAAAGCAGAGCTTCAAAGTCCTGTACCTCAAGTTCACACTGCTGCACAACCATCTAAGGCACCAAACATATCCTCCTCGTAACTGAATAAAACTTCCGATCTGATTCTATAATGCCACAAGGAACCTACTTGTCTGACTTGCTCAATTTCAAGTGCATTGTAAACTTGGATTACAGGCCTACATGATTATTTTTTTTTGCATTTGGTATTTCCATAGCCCCAGAGTTACTGAAGATGTTTTCAATGTGTTATCAGGTATCTATAGCGGGCAATCTCAAGTTTTGAAAGTTCATATGAAACACTTGTATTTCCAATACCTAACAGCAACAAATCCCTCTCAGCCTATATTTCAAACGCTTCAATTTCACTAACTTCAATTTTCTATTTTTTATTATACCTGCATACAATATCACATCCTCCTGAAAGCACTTTGATGTCTTATTTTTCCTAGATTTTGCCTACTCACTAAAATTCATCTTGACAAATTTTGAAAGACTTCAGCAATGATGTTATCTAGATATAGAATTACTAGTATATAGGTCAGTAATATCTGATAGCTTTATATGTCCTTTTTTTCACAGAATCTATACAAAATTGCAATAATTCTACAGGGGATGAATGATAAAGGCTAAAGGGATCGTCTTACGATAGCTACGAAATAAAAAGAAAATCCCAAACTGGCAGTAGGAAGTGAAGAGAAACTTTAAAGGAGCATTGTTCCATCTTTCAAAATTTAGTTGT
>JXSR01S069213.1:26545-37128 GCA_000969725.1 Ophiothrix spiculata
ATAAAACCAACAACTTTTCTACAATAGTAGATAAGTATTTTACATTTTCCACAAGTTTCATCAAAATATCATGCTTCACTGCTTTGTGCGATAAGGTAATTGAAAATCGATACAAACGTGTTTTTGTACAAATAATCATGCAAATACATTATACAATGTAGTACTTGTAATATGCACACACACTTACCAATCTGTAAAGTTAATGAATACAACTTGACCAACTCCATATCTTCTTTACTTGCTTTTGCAATTTTCTATGATCTACTAAAGGCATTAACTTGCAAATTTCTGAATCTCTTCCTACTCAGAATAGCAAGTCTTAATCAGATATGGAGCAGGACAATGGCGAGCAAGTTGAGGAATAACAACATACCACCGCGCGTCGATCACAAAAACTGGTACTAATATTGAGTTATTACCCATAATACCCATCAAAACTAGTATCTTCCGGTTGTCATTAGAAATAGCAAATGTAAAGTTTCTAGGTGGGCTTCCCTTAGGTGCGTACCATCTAACATGATTTGTTAGAATCACCTTTGTTAGAATTACCTTTCATTATGTAAAGCTGTTCAAGCGTAACCGGACCAAAATCGTCATTTCTTTCTCCAGAACAAACTTCATATCCGTCACAGTCAGTTAATAATTATTTGTAAATTGTATTTTACGTTTTAAGTTTGGACAAATAAAAGAAGGTTTCAGTTTAATCAGTTTTAATTAAAAGTTCAATAACGTCTCTGATTACAAGTTGAAAAATATACCCTGTTGAAAAAATCTCTATAACTTTTCACAGGAACATGCGATTTGAAAAATTCAAAATTCTTCAGAAACTTAAAGACTTGTTTAACTTGAAAATTAACAAGATTTGGCTAAAACCGTACCCATTGGTCCACAAATAAATCCAATAGTCGTGTATAAATCATTCGTGGACAGTCTGTATGTTCAAGTGCAGAAACAAATGAACAAGATCAGCAGCTCAGTTCAAAAACAGTTCATTGAAAGAATATATTTAAAAACCCAACTGGATCTCGTGCAACCCAGTGTATATTACTTATAAAATGTCTATCATAAATTCATTACTTTTTTCAATTTATACGAGAAAAATATAGAATAAATAGTTATCGGGAATTATCATCAAGCATCTTTTTATTTTTGATAAGTTATCATAAAAATAAAACAGCTTTGTTTTTATAATGTTATACCCTGAAGATTTCCCTTATTACATCTGTTTGTCACTGCGTTCCCAAAGATTTAAAAGTGATTGCATTCTATATGATAACATCACATGTCTTCTGGCAAATATCAAGAAGACAACCGAACATGTCAATATATTCTTCTGACAATTGTTTTGTTCAATTTCTGAATGTGGAAGGGAAAAGTTAATGTGCTTTTACCTATCCAACTTATTAAAATCACTTTTTCTGTACATATTAATTTTAGTAATTGCAGTAAATACAAAAAAAACTTCCGATCAGAGGTATGCATTTTAAATGTATTTTTAGCACCACAAGAATGAAAAAAATTCTTCCAACAAATGTGATAAATATTATTCCTATTCTTATTATTAAAATGCGTTGAATTTTGCACTGTGTCAATCGTGTAGTCCTCATTTGACCCTATTTTTTTCAATCAAAAGATTGTAATCAATTTGATTACAGCACCGCACCTGTAGCGATGAAGAAAAAAAAATCGTATATGTCCAAGTGTCGTGGGTTATAATTAATTGGCAATGGATCTGATCCAACACAATTGGATTGACACAACACAATATCTCTTTCATTATAGTATTTTCTCTTTTACGCGGAAAAACATCACAAATTCACAGGGAGCAATTGTAATGTCAGTTCACATAAAAAATAATTAATATATACATTTAGAAGCAAATCGGCACATGTCTGTTACACATTTTATTGCATTGATATTGACACTTAATGCACATTTGTACCTTTTAATTCCATCAAACTTAAGTAAAACCTAGCCCATTAGAAAATCAATGGATCAAGAACTGTATAAGTACTTAATTCCGATTCTACATTCTTGTATTGTAACATCTGATGCAAACACGTTACCTTAGCATTATAATAAAATGCAATTAAACAAACCTCTTTCTGTCGTGTTAGGTTTACATCACTGTAATTTGTTTTTAAAATTTATTTTTTGAATATGTTTTTTTCGATGACCATGAAGGTTTTGGCGGAAAAGGCATTAACTTTCACAAAGCAACCTGTTGATCCATTTTTATATTTATTCATGGAAGAAAAATCACTAGTCAAGATCCATGTATAATTTAGAGTCTCTATACCTTATGACGCCATCAATTGTGATATTCTACATAAATATATTGAAAAAAAGACCTTAAGAATTGTTTTAAACCATTTTAAACCCTGTATAATAGTTTATATCATAAAAAATCAATTATCGTTTCTTTTCCATTAAAAAATCTTATATATGGGTCATTAAGAAGAAAACAAGTATTAGTTGAATATATATTTTACCATTTTGGAGAAACAAAGTGCTTATAAAAAACCCGTTGTTTAAGAAAAGTGTCATACCCTGTAGACATTTCTATTTACAATTCAGAAAGTGAAGCATTGTTTTGCACTGTGTTCATAACGATTGCAAAGTTAACAATAAATAGTGAACAAGGAGCATGTCAAATCTATTCTCCTGAAAATTTCTTCAACTAATTAAAAAAACGACTTTTTTTCTGATTGTGATGAGGCAAGAGGTATTGTGTTCTGTAAAAATTGAATGTTCCTGTGTGTTATTGAACTATAGAGAATGAGCAAGATCAAATTAATTCGAAGAGAAACGGTTCTTTCGCGTATTTTGAGTTACACGCATGTTATTAAATATATTTGCGTAACTAAATTTTTTATACATGTATCTCAAGTGATCAAAACATTGAATCTGTTGTTGATTGTTTGAATTAAAGAAAAATAGTGAAAAAACAGTAGCCCATGGTAAGGCCTGGTAACCCAAATCGCTATTATAGACGATATGCGTCGGTGTTTTACATGATTATTATACATGTACATACAGTAGGCAAAATGAAAATGACCGAAATTCATAACTGTTTTACAAAAGCATTATGTTAATGTACAGACTCTTCTGCTTATTTAAAAAAGGAAATCGGTAATTCCTAAAAGAAGTCATGCATGTTTTAGTAAAGAAACACACTTTACAAGCTTTCCGCGGAATTGATGATCACATACAATATAAAATAAACACTCTAGTTGCGTACAAACCTGGTGCTAATACCCCGCTCTTCTTTGGGCTAAGATTGATGCGGTTTAGAGCTTCGTCCTTTATACTTGCAATCCGCGTCTCAGTTCCTACTGGTTACGTAACAAATCAGGTTTTTAATTTGCTTTAAGTTTACTCTGCAAAAAGGCTTTGAGCCTCTGAAGGCCAGTGTATTTGCAATTACATTTCAACCACAGACTGCCTTGTTCATCTGTGTTAGAAGTTGTCATATGATGTATGATTTTACGATGTGTGATTTTTAGTATACGGACCTAAGTCACGAATAGGTATATCAAATAAGGTGGAGCCGTTTCAAAAAATCATTAAAATCATGACAAATGTCTTTATTTTTGATAGAAGTTGTCACCGAACCATAACACTTTTGGTATCATATTAAAGATAATTTATCCAGGTATAAAAAAAAATTAAAGCCACAGGTTTAGCAATAGTGAAGTAATTGACCAAAATGTCGAGTGGGTCAAGAGTGGAGCCGGTGGGGGTGGCGCCGGTGGGGGTGGCGCCCATAGCTTTATACACACAATTGCGGAAATTGAGATCTATAAATGGTAGAGCTGTCAAATTTTGATATTGTGTGCTGTAAAGTGCAAACTTTAATTATTGCACTGATTATCAAGGTTATTTTGAGTAATTACAGCAGTTTTAGCTTGGTATTTGTAGAGAATTTATGTACATAGTACTATACATAGCTATACATGACAAATAAAACATTGTGCACAACTTATCATTTTTTGAGTACAGTTGTTTTGCTATTTGAATGGGATGGTATGAAGGTCATTATGCACAGCTGAATGCACTTCTATGTCCTTTCACAAATCAAAACAAAGCTTTTTATACAGCTGGGTGCATATCTATTCAAGGCAGTGTTTCAGTTTCATGATTCAAGATAGATCAATAAATGAGCATTGATTTTGATTTGGGTGTCATGAATTGAATATGTGTATACCCACAGGTTTTGATTAGCTCTATTCTGTTTGCATGCGGGCTGTTTAAAAATCATCCCGTAGCATGTGCTCTGCAAAAAAGACAGAAGGTGGGTAAATATGGCAGCAAAGGGATTATTTAAATGCCCTGTTTGTGGCAAACAGCTTCACCGAAAGTCTTTCGCAAGTCTAACTAGAGTCAAGTTAAATCAGTTCACAAAACTCACAATATCCAACAAAAATATGAAAAGTATGCTTAAATCACTAAATTTGGCTTTAATTTTGATCACCCTGTACCTATTTAACCTAGACAGATGGTGACTTGTATTTGCATTATTAATGCAACACCAATAATGGTGTATTAGAACCAAGTTCGTTGTTGTTGTATATTATCACGGTCTTCATGCAATATGCTAATTACTATAAAATGGGTAATTATAATTTTTGACTTTTTAATGTTCCAACCTATATATTCTAACACACCCTGTATAATTTGGTTTGAAAATAGAACCATATATAAATCCCTGATCTATAAGCTTTCCAAAAATGTATACTTTTGTAGGTCTCTGGACTAAACATTAAATGATATGTTCTGTTAAAACAAAACAGACGCATTTTGACACTATTGCTGGTGTGAAAGAATTTTTTTGACCAATTGGTGACTAGTGTCCATACCAAAGACCGGCCTTACTAATTCTTGTCAGACAGGTTTAAAACTAGTTTCATGCATGCCATTGATTGATATTTGTCACAATTCAGCATCGAAATCCTATATTGTAATGGTTCTTTCAAGTATTCCTTTAAGCTAAAGCTCGGCGTATTATTGTCCGCTTTTCCTATGAAAGGTTCATCTCCTTGATTCAATGTTTAAATATTAATCGGAACTATATGTGTGCCAATTTTCAAGTAGCTTTATTAATTTTACCATTGTCCTTCTGAGCAGTTTGTTTGTAACGCGAAATCCTAGGGGTTGTCAACCCCCAAATATTTCGGAAAGGAAACCCCTATAAACTAATAGATGAATATGTTCCGCCCCTATCCAACGATACGAAGATCATCATCACGGGCAAGACGTTACGTAGTTATGACAGAAATGACGATTTTAAAATGTCTTGCAAGTTTGAGTCTTATAACATGCACACATTTTTTCAAACATAGCATGCACACATTTTTTTAAACATTCCGGGTATTTCACCACCCCCTAAACCCCGACTTTGAAAGCCATCACCAACCCTAACTAAGGTGGTACTCCCTATTTTTTCATCAAATGACTGCAAAGGATTTTAAAGAGATTATCAAAATGCCTTGGGTCGGTTGCTTTTGCGTTTTTATGTAGCGGAAAAAACTTACTTGGAGGATGAGATAACGGGTGAAACTGTTTGAATGAACCCCGTATGTAACAGCAACTGTAACCAGCAAAACATAACACTTGTGTCTAATGTGATACGTGTGAAAGAAGTTATAACGTATTACCTCACCTGGAAAAATGGCTCATTCGCCATTATCGATGTCACAAATAAAACTCTAATTTATTATTGTTTTAAAGTACTCGCACTTGACTTATTACTTTCGACATTTAAAAGACTCAAATTTATTTCCAATTAAATACAAGTTCATTTTACTTACGTCAAAAAATACCGCCTCGCCTGTAGAAAATCGTCATAATGTCAATATGAATACCGCAAACGTAATTCTGATTTGTTTGTGTATAGCACGGGAATTTCCCCATTCATACCATACTTTTTGACAGAAGAGAATTTACAAAGGTCTAGAGATTTAAAGACTTAATGCCATTTCGGAAGAAGTTTAATAACGCGTAAC
The DNA here is from genome assembly GCA_000969725.1 of Ophiothrix spiculata. Taxonomy (NCBI): domain Eukaryota; kingdom Metazoa; phylum Echinodermata; class Ophiuroidea; order Amphilepidida; family Ophiotrichidae; genus Ophiothrix; species Ophiothrix spiculata. The sequence goes on from JXSR01S069213.1 coordinate 32,551, forward strand.
AATATCAAATCAATAGCAGCCCATACTCAAGTTTTAGTATAAGAGCACCTTTTTTTATAGATTACAGTTTAGAATTGCATATACTGGGCTAACAACCAAAACGAACAGTCTCATGTTCAAAGTTTTGTTGATGTTTTTTTTTTAAATAAAAACGCATAATACAACCATTTCCTTTTACCATCTTTTTACCATCAAAACAATATAACAAACATATTGAATATCTGCTATCAAAGAAAACCAATTACCCAATAAATTTATCAAAAGATTTATTAAAAGATCATCATTCAAATAAAAAAAAGCTTATAAAACAAAATAATTTCTACCGATAATTTGGGATGTTTCAAAAATGAAATTAAAAAACACACTGTCTTTATATCGTATATAACCGCAGCTGTAACCAGCAAAACATGACAGTTGTGTCTAATGTGATACGTGTGAACGAAGTTAAAACGTATCGCCTCATCTAGAAAAATGGCTCATGCGCCAAAAATCAATGTCACAAATATAACTTTAATTAATTATTGTTTTAAAGTACACGCGCTAATTTTTTTATTGCTTTCGACATTTAAAAGGCTCAAAATTATTTCCAAATAAATACAAATTCATTTTACTTACGTCAAAAAATACCGCCTCGCCTGTAGAAAAGCGTCATATAGTGTCAATATGAATACTGCAAACGTAATTCTGATTTGTTTGTGTATAGCACGGGAATTTCCCCATTCATACCATACTTTTTGACAGAAGAGAATTTAGAAAGGTCTGGAGATTTAAAGAGTTAATGCCATTTCGGAAGAAGTTTAATAACGCGTAACAATATCAAATCAATAGCAGCCCATAGTCAAGTTTTAGTATAAGAGCACCTTTTTTTTTTTAGAATTCATATGCTTTAAAATGCATTTTATGGCATTTTCAATCTCATGGGGGTAATGAGAAAATGGGGATATCCCCAGTTGGCAGTGTTTCCATATTTCGCCTTGACAGATACAGATGTGTGTTCCCGATTTACACCTTTTACAAAACACCTCAGTACACATTATCAATAAATTTTAGTTATCAGTTCCTTTAGGTCAGGTCTGATATTTTTTGAATAAAATGGAATTCTCTTGTCATGCACTTACAATCTTATATAGATAGTTGTGCCTATTAAGGAAACACAAATGGTTATTGCATTCTGTACCTGCAAGTGATATGTTAAGATTATTTCGTGTAAAATCAAAAATGTAACAAGCTGTAATATGTATATATTTGTTTGATTTTTAGAGGATACGGTACCTTCTTACTTTTCCACCTTAAGTATAATTTAATGTTCTATCATTGCAGCGTTGCAGTTAATACCTAATGAGTATGTTTGACAAAGTAATTACACCCTTAACGGAAAGTAGAAAATTTGATTTATTTTTGTTTCAAACAATGACCAAAAATAGAAAAGAGTGAATTGTTGACCTTATTTGGCATGAAAATCACAACATTTGCCAAAACCTTAAAATAAAATAAAACAATGACGCAACATCTGAGTGGGTGTTTTAAATTAAAATTTCAATTCTAAAGTCATTTTAAAAAAATTGTAATTTTTAGCTTGGTTGGAAGCCCAAATGGCCAAATATTGTTTTTTGTGTGATTTTCTCAAAAATGTGATTTTTGGTCAAAAATCAACATCATCATCATGTTTCTTATGAAAATTCCTTTCTGGTAATGTATACTTTTATTACATTTAATCACTTTGTTAAAAAGTTGTGGTACTAAAACAAAAACGTAAAATTGAGTAACGTGCTTTCCCCCTTTAATGTTGGTACAGATATATTGTGTAATCTGGATTTCAGGCCATCAAGATAAATAGCTTTCGGTTCATTCAATTTTGAGAGCCAATCTAGCTCTGTTCTCTTAGGGTCAGATGAAACATGCATTAGCAATTTTCTCGTTATTAAATCTGCAATTGACCTTATTTATTTTCTGAGTGTGAATTAATCGCTGTAAATTGCCTTTATATACCTCATATATGGATTCCTGTCCTATGATAAGTTAAACGTGCAGACTTGGATTTATGTATTTCCTGTAATGTTACTTTAACTGTGCCATCGGATTATTTTAAAGAGCATAGTGCGCTAGTGATGCATACTATGTAGATTTTACTAAATGACCAAATCCTGTGGGATGAATATAGAAGTTTTTAGTTAATCACACCTTCAAACATGCCAGTAAATTTACAGTATTTACAATATAAATACAGTGTTTACAACATTAAACGTGGTCATTTACCATCATATGTTTTATCTTATATTAAAAGAAATTGATATATTGAGCATTAACAATATTAGTTGAAAGGTACGTTTAAGTATCACAAATATAAATAAAAATAGGCTCGAACAATTATGGCGCATAAGGAATGTTTTGAAGTTGAACACAACTATGTCGTAAAAAAGAAAAACAAAACAACAAACAAAAAAACACTCATTGTGTTTCTTTATAGCTAGATGTTTTCTTTTACGACAACTTGATTTCTTCCAAAAGTAAGGCACGTGATAAAACAAATGCAATAAACCTTTTCCTATTATAACCCTGTTGTTTGTACACCACAATACCAACCGTTCACAATTATTACAATTATATTCACTTCAACAGGTGTTCGCGAGCAGATAATGCGAGAATATTTTCACCTCTCAAACTCGTTGACTTCAGAATACCACAACTAAGTGCATTCACCGAAAGTTAACTTTATTTGCAAACGATATACACGATAAGAAATGTGATAGGCAAAAGTCAAGTCAATTTCATTTAGTAGTCTGCATTTCATTCGACATTCTGCTGCTTGTTGAGCTTTGAGGTTTACTGTTTTTTAACGGTATTAGCCATGATCCACTTGGGTATGAAAACCTGTGAAAACGTATTTGAATCTAAGAAAAGCCTTAATGGAATAAGACTCAAACTTACAAAATATATCACTTGCTCTAAAAATACAATTTTCAGCCAGATTCATTTCTTGGGGTTCTGTTGGCAGTGTTTCTATTTTACTAAAGTATGAGATATATTGTTAGTAACAAAGAAGTTTAAATTTCAAGCATGTCGTTATTTATTTCTAGAAACAATATAACACATTTTTTTCATTCTCCGGATAATGAAAATTGTAAAGGAAAAATAATTGTATATTGTACTATAAATGTTCAATTTCAACAAGAATGGTTTGAATAATGATTTGTACCTCGAAGTACTTTCTAAAAGTGCAATAAAGTCAGTAGGTGTTGAGGAAAGTTGAACTTCTTGGTCGTGATTGTGGATAATGCTTTTTTATACAGACGAGCAAAATGTGCGAGGAAGCTGCCAAATTAATGCCGATTTTACTTGACTTGATTGGGATCTTTTTTCCCAATTCGTATCTAATGAGCTGACTTTTAGAGAACATTTTGTCAAAAAATAAGTTTTTGGCATATTCTTACAGACCTCTACCTTGTGCATCATCCTAGCAAACAATGTGTTGAAAAAATCTCGCTAAGAAGGTTAAAATCCCCAAGATGTTACTTTTATGCCCAAATATGGACACTGTACAACCATATTTTGGCATAAAAGGGCATAATGCCCATATATATTTTTTTTTATTAAACGTGATGTTGAAATTTGGTATTTATACAATACATAATATCCTAATGATGAAGTGAAATACAAAGTTTGCAAAGAATTAGAAGATAGGTGGTTCATAAGTGAAATGTGATAACTCGTCTATTTTCAACAAAAATAAATAGATAATTTATAAAAAAAAAACCTATTTGACGTATTATCTAAATTACACCATTTTAAACAGATATATTTGTACAGAATTAGTAAAATTATAGTCAATAATTTTGCGACATATTTTGATGTCCTAGCAAAGTATTAATTTACCTCATATGTGAACTCAGATATTTTGCTTTAAATGTCATAAATTAAAATGTTAAATTTAGTTAGCTTTGGTTTACTATAAACATCAAATATTTCAAATACCAAAGTTGCTGTTACATTTTACAATTAAAAACTGTTTCAAATTTTTGAATCTAGCTCCTCATTGTTCTACATTCATCTTGGTGCCGTTTAAAAAAATAGCGAGTTTGGCGATAAAATTCCACGGTGACTTGACTGCTGACACTAGGACAATTAGAACTCCCATAAACCTTATTGCCAAGCCTGCAGACGTTGGCCTGAAAACTCTCGAAATCACCTTCATCAGCTTCGAATCTTAAAAAGTGTTGATTTTAATTATAGGCATATAATACTCACCTAATACCTTATTCAATCTAGTAAGCTATGTACTATTAAAGGTTTAATTAAGGAAATATTCCCAAAAGCTTTTAACAGGATTAATTAATCGCAAGGTGCAGCAAAAGTTATATAAACACAAGCGCTGTATCTTGTGTCAGTAATCATGAAGTCATGGTACATATGCCATGTGTATACAATTGCATAAAATAAAAGTAAGTAGACTATAACTGTGGCAGGTGAGAGTAATTTAAGACGTTTTCTCCATTGATCAATATTGCATGCCGTGTAACTTATTACTTAACATTGTTCATTTGTCAAGCATGCAGCTGACTTATTGTTGAATTCCTGCTA
>JXSR01S069213.1:37178-67283 GCA_000969725.1 Ophiothrix spiculata
TTGGCATATTCTTACAGACCTCTACCTTGTGCATCATCCTAGCAAACAATGTGTTGAAAAAATCTCGCTAAGAAGGTTAAAATCCCCAAAATGTTACTTTTATGCCCAAATATGGACACTGTACAACCATATTTTGGCATAAAATGCCCATATATGTTTTTTTTTATTAAACGTGATGTTGAAATTTGTTATTTATAAAATACATAATATCCTAATGATAAAGTGAAATACAAAGTTTGCAAAGAATTAGAAGATAGGTGGTTCATAAGTGAAATGTGATAACTCGTCTATTTTCAACAACAATAAATACTTATTTGACGTATTATCTAAATTACACCATTTTTAAACAGATATATTTGTACAGAATTAGTAAAATTATAGTCAGTAATTTTGCGACATATGTTGATGCCCTAGCAAAGTCTTTATTTACCTCATACGTGAACTCATATATTTTGCTTTAAATGTCATAAATTAAAATGTTAAATTTAGATAGCTTTGGTTTACTATAAACATCAAATATTTCAAATACCAAAGTTGCTGTTACATTTTACAATTAAAAACTGTTTCAAATTTTTCAAATCTAGCTCCTGTGTCATTGTTCTACATTCATCTTGGTGCCGTTTAAAAAAATAGCGAGTTTGGCGATAAAATTCCACGGTGACTTGACTGCTGACACTAGGGCAATTAGAACTCCCATAAACCTTATTGCCAAGCCTGCAGACGTTGGCCTGAAAACTCTCGAAATCACCTTCATCAGCTTTGAATCTTAAAAATTGTTGATTTTAATTATAGGCATATACTCACCTAATACCTTATTCAATCTAGTAAGCTATGTACTATTAAAGGTTTTATTAAGGAAACATTCCCAAAAGCTTTTAACAGGATTAATTAATCGCAAGGTGCAGCAAAAGTTATATAAACACAAGCGCTGTATCTTGTGTCAGTAATCATGAAGTCATGGTACATATGCCATGTGTATACAATTGCATAAAATAAATGTAAGTAGACTATAACTGTGGCAGGTGAGAGTAATTTAAGACGTTTTCTCCATTGATCAATATTGCATGCCGTGTAACTTATTACTTAACATTGTTCATTTGTCAAGCATGCAGCTGACTTATTGTTGAATTCCTGCTAGAGGTTCCTTTACCTTGTTTGTTTTTACACCTGTATGATAGAATATATGTTTAATATTATTATCTGTATTACTGTAATGATTTTAACACGAAGTTATATTTCCGTATCATCAGATGCCTTTGTTTGGAATATTGATAATTCTTTTGATGTAATGCCTAAATCAAGGACATGACAGATGATTATTGTACTAGAGATAATTGTGTTTCGTTAAGATATTAATAAACTGATCATTTGGACATAGAATATTAATAAGGAATTGCTGTAACTAGTAGGTCAAGGAAGCCAGTAGGGTATTAGTAGATACTTCATTTACCCATTACCTGGTAGGAGAACGTTGATATTTCACACTGCTGATCTACATGCACGTTGAGACAAAGCTCATTGAATTTTAAAATTTTTTGGAAGTAAAGAATAAACAATTTCAGTTGCCTACAAGTAATGTAGACATACATGCACACTTAAGAATTCTTTAAATATATCTGCTTAGTCAAATGTAATTAAACAACAAGCGGCAACAATAATGATGATTTGGGTGCAATTTCTGGGCTTGTTTTTCCGCCCAAATTAAGTGTTGCCCTTTATCATGCGAAACTATATTTAAAATACCCCGCCCATACGTGGGCGTAAAAAGCTGCAAAATAACCCCTGGTGTGTGTGTAATATCCATTCAGACAATTAAAATATTAATTACTCTGTGTATTGACAAGCTGTGTAACAGTTATTGGTGCCATGACCTCGTTAGTTGAAAATAAAGAAAACAGAAGATTTATCCCCTGACATCCGTTCTCCAAAATTAGTTAAAATACCGATACAAAAACCTTCATAACTTTGCAAGGGAAGGTCGGATTTGAAAATTCAAACGGTTTTGGATTTCGTAGATCACCTTTTTTCATTTACAGACTATTTGAAAAAATTATCTATAATTTAAAAATCACCTGAAGAGTCTAATAATATTAGTAAATGTTAAATTAATCTGAGATCTAGAGTAAACAACAAGTATAAAAATGGAAACGTGTCTCAAAATGTAAAGATACTTTGAATAGTCAGTTTAGATATCCGCAATTGTATTTAAATGCTTTATGTATTCTTAAGTTTTTGAAGATAACATTAACTGATATGTATAATACAATTGCAAAAATAAAAACAAAACTTCTTAAACTCAACTTCTGTGTATTTTGCCAAGATATCAACAAATATTTGAATGTAATGGGTCGTCATTGTTTAGGTTTTTGTTTACTTCCTCGTGAGGGATAATTTCTCAATGAAATGAACTTAAGCATACTTATGAGGGTCGTCTTTCAATCGACTGATGAAATGTCCTACTGACCAATGGTGCAAAAATAAAATAACAAAGCATACAATGGCACATCTGGCTATGAAACACTATCTTATCTAAGAGGTGTAAAGCATTAGCATCTAACATTTGTATAGCTGAATAACCGCTTCTCATGCGAGAACGCTGGATTAGTTACCAATTACATGAGTTCTTGGGCACGTTAAAAATTCCATAGTACATCATATACACGCTCAAATGTTGTTGTTTTCCTTTGTAAAAGATTAGTAAGACCTAATTGGAAGAAGTGGTCATGTGCCATTTAGACGAAATTGAGTTATTTGTGGATTTGAGGTCACAGTAGAACAGAAAATATTTTGAAAAAAATGGGTGATTTACCCTCTTGTTAGGGGTCGTAACGCTTGAGAGAATGTTTGGTTAAATTTAAGATACACTCAAAATATTTCAATTTACAAATCAAATTACTCCTCTTGTCATGTAGATTCAAAAAATATATGGTTTTATATAACTTTAGGGCTTGGGTGAGAAGATATTTCTTAAAAATCAATACGAGGTCAAGTGAGGTCAAATTTTCAAGAAAGTCCGATTCGCGTAAATGACATCTCCAGTTGTTTGACTTGACTTGCAGATTCCAAAAATATATATTATAAGAATGTTTGATTACTTAAAAAAAAATTACAATGTTTGTTTAGCGGTCATGATTTTAGTGGGAGAAGTGGTCAAGTACAAAAAAGTGATCATTGATTGCAGAAAATCGATACTATACAGACCTTATTAATTGCAATTGATCAAATCCTGTAAACAATAACATATATCTGATATTAAGCCAAAAACCCTTATGATATAGAACTTATTAAAACTGCAAAACTTTAAACGCTCATAACTCAAAAGTAGTATTTTGGTACTTCACCACTTCTTCCACTAAGCTCTTCAGTAAGTGTTACGAGAAGAGAAAAAGTGTAAAAATCATTTGATAGATATCACATTCTTTCAAACCATAAGATGTGTTTGTATATATCTAAAATTATTTAAAAACCCTCGGGTTCTCTATTTCGAGTGTTTTAACAAAACAAAACAAACAATTAAAAATGTTTGTTTCATTTATTCATTTTTATGTTCAAGTGCACTGAATAACCATCTAGTGTAGTGTAAACCTGTTTTTGTTTTTATTGTCATTACTTTATTATTAGATGCCGTGTCGATAAGCTGCTGAAGATCATACTCATGGTTATACATATGGCTCTAATGATAATTGTCTATACAATAACAGCTTAAAAGCTATGAAAATATATCCATATTAAAAAAAACGCGCGTTGACAATGTCAAATAAGTATGAATCGATAAAGTTGAACATTTGACCTAGTGAATCATGAATGCTAATTTTAATTTAAACTTGTTTGTTTCAGGTTTGATAGCCTATGACCGATTTCCACCGGTCTGGGATATCAACTGATGTTACTGTTGATAATTAGTTATATTATACTTTTGTTTTAACTTGTTAGATAAAGTTTTGCTTTGCTTTTAATCTCAGTTTATAGTTTTTTCTAGCATAATTTTTTCAATACCATACTTTTTTGATAGATTTTAATAAACATTCTGAATCTAGACCTTTCATATATATCCCCAGTAATGTATATATACTACATCAGAACCCGTATAATTATAAAGGCTACATTTTAGTTGACATTTGTTACCATTACATCTTTTACTATAATGCATCTACCCGGTAGCCAATATCTTTATTCGGGCAATAATCCTGATAATGTCGTTAGTTTGTGAACAAAATGAAAGATTTAAATGAGAGTAATTATACATCTTCTCTTTATAATAATCAAGCTGTGGCTTACAGAGGTTTTGTATTTGTTTAAGTGTGTGAACGTTCTAATAATTTAACATGCTGGTCACGATTAGAGTTTGAAAAATAACTAAAGAAAACATAATAAAGAAATACAAAATAATTGCCCATCAACTTAACATAAGTCAATAAATAAAAGCGAATGAAAGATACCAACGTCTATCTTTTTTTGCAAATTAGGTTGAACTAAACATAGTTCTGCATTTGATAGACACTGCAGAAAAATATGTTTTTAAATCTTCCTGTGTTTCCCTCTTCTCTCCCCGTATTTTTCCCTTTACATTTAATATTTGTTTCCTTTCCCTCTTTACTTCCTTATTTTGCAAAATTTTCCTCTTAATTCTCGTTTTTCCTTTGCCCCTTTCTTCTCATTTTCTTTTTCGCCTTAGAAATACTTCAAAACAAACCAAGGGTAGATAAGCAGCACACTTCATCCACCCCTTTTACCACTAAGCAAGTTTTAAAAAACTACATTGAATTAAAGTGGCATTTAATTGTTGTGATAAGGTCTGTACCTTTCAAACATATATATTAGAGAAACATTGATTCAAAATTAAAACTAAGTGCAGAGTAAGGAATTTTACAATCATAGAATGAATAGTATGAAGAAAAAAATACAGCCTACCTGTGTTTGTTCAGCCAGGTGTTTGACTCTGTTAACATATTTCATAGCCAGAATTTGCCGTAATTATGATTTTGCACCTGGATATAATAAGTTATGGCGTTTTCCGCCAGGGTTTACAATAAAGAAATGATTTTAAATACGTATAATGGAATCACCTTGCTCCCTTTAAATATGAAAAAAGGGATGTTGGTAGTGATCGATAAAACGAATGAATCTGCATTTTCTATAAAAGTAATTCCAAGCATATTAATTTTTTTAGGTTACGACTGCTTCAAAAGTGTCAATTACGACATAGTAGTACATTTGTATAAAAGTTGTTAGATGTTGGTTAAGTATGTTTAGTGCTTGTATAGTTTCAAAACATTCTGAATTTTCAACTGGTTATTTCAGCTTCAATATCATTTCATCAAATCACTGACACCCGACATAGTTACGATCGAGAACTAAAACACAATGTATTGAGCTAAACAATAAAAAAAAACCAACTGGGCAAAAAACCTAAAAAGAAGAAATGACTATATGTTTGTGATCACAAATGTGTATAGATACGAATATATACTTTGAACCTCAAGTAAAATACTAGTTAAAACAGGGTCGAAAGATACATGAATATTTCATTGTATTGGTATACTAGAACATTCAATTCGAAAATTCTTGAAAAGGAAAAAAGAAGATGTGTTATGTTTTTATTTTATTATATTTTATTTTCAATTGTTCGTAAGTAATCGATAATTTATGTATTGACATTTGTTAGTTCTAAAAAAATAAATGCTTCACTAGCATCGGATCATTTTGGTTTTATTCCTTCTACTTTAGGGGTCCTCAAGTATCCCCTTTTTACACGTACACATGCTTGATCTGACATTCGGATGTCATAAGATATCAGATTTAAAAGAACAAAAAAAAAACCACCATAACAATTTAATTTCTGAAGATAATAACATTATAATTTACATAAGTACCTCCTTGTTTGACATTTATGGTATTGTTCATAGTTTTATAAGCCAATGACGTAATTAACATTCGTCATAATTTTCCCCGAACCCAAAGCAACTGTTTACATTTGGTTCTGATCTACTCTTACATATCGTTCCGTTATTACCTTGAGTACAAATGGCAACGCTGTATTACCTAGATTGAGTGTAATTGATCTTGATAGCTAGTACATTAGAGAACTAATTGTAAACAACAGCTTTGCTATCTTTCATCACGTATTTGTTTACTGCTTGCCTAAAACAAGCTTGACAAGAAATATCCGTTTTCACGTGTGTCGTCTGAGACTCTGTCTGTTGTCTGTTAGTAAATGATTATAATAGTTAAAGATATATAACAATTTAATATGTCTTAATTCGAAAAAATTGGTTGTCTGGATTTTTGATCGACTGCTGTGAAGTACAAGAGGAGGTTTGAAAAAAGTTTCCTTCATAAATGGAATAAGGGACCTATCTCCTTTAAAATAGTTGTGTACTTTTTACCTAGAAGTGTAAGTAAATCATATCCGAAAATGCATTTTTACAATGCACTGTACAGCGGAATGGGGCTCAATTTGAACGGCGATCTCTTGTCCATTTCTTACAAGGAGCGGCTCATTTATGAAAACATGCAAACATTCAATCGCCTGTAATATACCGGTACTTATTTATGATTAAAAATTTAAAAAACCCTCAATACTGAAAGAAACTCCATTTTTCAGTAGTTACATTTTTAATTATTTCAATCATTATTGAACCCCTCAATGAAGAATCTAAAGTACAGGTATTTGAAAGAAAATGTTTTTTTGTTTACAAAATAGGGAAATGGTGATTCAAACATTATACTAAAGGCTTTAGATATTTTTTCCAAATTGAAATTAAATATCTTGGTTGGACTTTTGACAACTTGCCCTACTTATATTTTTCGAGTACTCCAAGTAGGACAATTTTATGATTTCAAAAACATGAGAACATTTGTCGATGGTATTTACTGTGTGGAAAATCAAACCAATCAGCACATTTTACTCAGTCTGTAATTTATGTATAGCTTTACAAAAATTAATAATTTATTAAAGTGATCTTCAGTCTTTTAATTCATATGAATGAAGTGTTTGTAGTAAGAAGCAGGTCAATTGCTAATATTCAATTTAATTTTATGATTAATTTCGCATGAGCTATATATGATGTTGACAATGATAAATACCCAGAACGAGTAGGGGGTATTTCTAGAGACGGAAACTACGTTGGATATATGAATAAGTTGCATCAAAACAAACATATCATCCTGTCCGCAAGGATTAAACGTTTGTTATAAATAATACAATATTCCTTAACTTAAATTATGAATTTTATTTAAAATTCGTGACATGTATTTGCTACGTGATAATTTTTCTGATCCTTTAGCGCACTGAATATTTATTGTCAGATATTTGTTTATGACTTTATAGTTAATGTTTTCAAACATTCTTCAAACAAACCATTTTAAATTAACTAATCATTTAGTTACACGTTTAACGTTAAACAAGATTAAATCATGAAATTGGCCTAATTTAGGTGCAAACTATGTTTTACACGAGTTAGGTGCAAACTATGTTTTTACACAAGTTCGACGTGTTATGGAATACGCATAACTTTCCTGGATGAGTACCAGCCCAACAACAGTTGGATTGCTAGATTCCATCCAGAGAAAGGCACTTTGAGTTATTGGTGTTGATGAGGATGATGCCAGACTAGAACTTAACATCTGTTCGCTCCACAAAAGACTTCAGGTGGCAACAGCTGATACAATTACGATTGCTTTATTTTAAACATCTTTCTTAATTTCTAGGCATCGTAAAAGAGTAACTCCGTAATAGAAGGATCAATCCCAATAGAAGACTAAGGTAAATTTAGATATAACGTATCTTACGGCTTTAATCGTTTGCGTTTGTGCAGTGTTTTAAGAATTACAGCTATTCAGAAAGTTATAAACTTGTTGTTGGTGAACATCTACATCAATTTTGTGATTCAGATTGTTAATGTAATTATAACTAGACATGAACATATCTTTATAACATGCCTTAACTAGCCTCCTGTCATGACATGCTTTGCCTTTTTTGTAACGTTACCCAACTGTGAACAATTTAATGCTATTCTGTTGAAGATTTCTTGAAAAAGAACGTTTCAGTTGTGAAATTACAGAAACATTAGCATATTATAAATACAGTTTGCAGTCGATAAAAAAAGTCTCAACTACCTGAATTGCTCGTTAAAGTTCCTTTTATACTCAAAAACAAATGACAAAGAAAAAAGACACAATATATAATACATGTAGGTATTTGTTTATTGAATATATTTTCAATGATATAAAATAAAAATGAAGAAGAATTATCTGAAAACGATTGTATACCCCAGTACAAGAACAGACCAACTCCTAAATTTTGGTCAATCTGAGTTATTACAAACAATGTATTCCAACCACAACAGGCTTCCTGTAATTGAAAATATGAACCTAACTCTGCATTCTAACTATACTTATAGGTCAAAATCCGTGCAGTTTGGGTTTCTTAGACGAACATTGTAGTGTCACGTACTCAAAAGGGTAGACCCAAGGTATAATTCTTTTGGCAGAGACATACTTTTTTTATTGATATAGATAAAGTAGCATAATACAGGGTGCCACGTCACAACACTCAACAGTGATCCAGTTTGAACATGCAAACCTCTGGCAACCCGATGAAAGGCTACACAACTCCAAAGCACCCTACATGGTGTATAAGCCCTTTTCCTTGGTACCATTAATTTGTTGATATTGTCTAATTTTCACTGCATAATCAGTTGTTTATTCATTTTACTAGTAAAACGTACATATTTTGTTATGCCATTAAAAGAAAATCCCAACTCAAGTGATTAAAATCTCCCAAAGTGTTGCCATAGAAACGCAACTAGTATAAACTCATATGTGTACCGCCGCGGCAAAAGGGTCCAGTTGTCGGCTCGTACATGTTGCTCCTTGTAGCATATCTAATGTATGGTATTTGTATACATCAGATATGCTACAATGAGCAACATGTAGGAGTCGACAACTGGACCCTTTTGCCGCGGCGGTACACAATGCTGTCAAATTGTTTAAGTTATTGAGGTTCCTTAGTAAAATTAATTGAGTGTTTCAGCAGTTTTGGTGGAGTTGGAGTTTCCTTGTAATGGCGTATGCAATTGAAAAACAGTTTATTGACAGTATAGAGTTTTAAAAAAATCCCTCTGTATATTACCAATAAAATGTTTATCATAAATCCGTTCATTTTTTTCAATTTGTATAAGATAACATGTAAAATAAATGGTTATCGGAAATAATCATCAAGCATTTTCTTCATTCTAAATAGAAATAAACGCGCTTTGTGTTTTTATAGTGTTATACCCTGTAGACATTCCTCTCAACGAAGCAAGACAAAAGTGATTGTATCGTATGATAAATTTACATTTACGTCTTCTGGCTAATATCAAGAAGACAACCGAACATGTCAAATCTATTCTTCTGGCAATTGTTTTGTTTAATTAAGAATTAATCGTTGTTTCTGAATATGAAAGGGAATAGTTATTGTGCTTCTAACTAGGCTAGTATTAGAATCACCTTTTCTGCACTTAATATGCTTAATAAGTTTAGATGTGGCAAATAGAAAACAAGATTTTCAATTAGACGTTTACATTTTATATGTATGTTTAACACAATAAAATGACATACTTCTTATAATCAAAATTTGTATCCCTTGATAAGTGCTAGTCGTAAACATGTTTTCTAACAACAACAACAACAATAATAAATAAATAGATTACAAAGTACATACGATTTTTGTTTAAAGCTGACTCTTGTAATGATACTTTTTTATATTTAAGTAGTAGAGAGAAGAAGCTATGTTGATCTTGTAATATTTTGTTTCACCTGTGATAAATGTTATTCATATTCGTATAATTAAAATACATTGAATTTTTGAATTTTCTACCATTTCACAAGTTTTAGACGCTAATGTATTGTATTATTACTTTAAACCATCGCATCATGTTAGTGTGCAAATTTTTCTGCTTATTAAAAAAAATCGTAAAAAGTTATGCATGTTTTAGTAAAGAAACACATTTTACAAGCTTTCCACGGAATTGATGATCACACACAATGTAAAGTAGGTACTCTAGTTTCGCATGTACATCTGGTGCCAATACCCTGCCCTTCTTTGGGCTAAGATTGATGCGGTTTGGAGCTATGTCCTTTATACTCGCAATCCGCGTTTCAGAACGAAATGGTCGTTTTTGCACTTAACAATTCTGGCTTTTAATTTGCTTTAGGTTTGCTCTGTAAAAATGTTTTATAACTCTGAAGGCCTGAGTATTTGCAATTAAATTTCAGCTACGAACTGCCTTTTACATCTGTGTCAGAAGGTGTCATACGATGTATGATTGTAAGTACCAACGACAAACTTTACCAATTCGGTGTCAGATAGGTTTTATGCATGCCATTGATTGATATTTGTCACAATTCTGCATCAAAAGCCTATATTTTAAGGGTTCTATCAAGTATTCCTTTCAGTTAAAGCTCAGCATATTTTTGTCAGCTTTCCCTATGAATGGTTCATCTCCTTGATTCAATGTTTGAATATTAATCGAAGTTATATGTGTATCAAATTTCAAGTAGCTTTATTTAACCCTTGTCCTTATGAGCAATTTTTTGTAACACGAAATCCTGGGGGGGGGGAGCCAACCCCCAATATTTCGGAAAGGAACCCCTATAAAGTAATAAAGGGGTATGATCCTCCCCTATCCAACGAAGATCATCATCATCGGGCAAGGCGTTACGTAGTTATGACAGAAATTACGATTTGAACATGTCTTATAAGCTTGAGACTTATAGCATGCACACATTTTTTCAAAAATTACGGGTATTTCACCACCCTACACCCGACTTTGAAAGCCATTCCTAACCCTACCTTAGATGGTACCCCTATTTTTTCATCAAATGTCTGCAAATGATTTTAAAGAGATTTCAAAATGCCGTGGGTCGGCTGCTTTTGCGTTTTTATGTAGCGAAAACAACTTACTTGGAGGACGAGATAACGGGTAAAACTGTTTGAATGAACCTTGTATATATATTAATAACAGCAGCTCTAACAGCAAAACATAACACTTGTGTCTAATGTGATACGTGTGAACGAAGTATCGCCTCATCTGGAAAAATGGCTCATGCGCCAATATAGATGTCACAAATATAACTTAAGTTAATAAATATTTTAAAGTACACGCGCTTGATTTTTTTAATTGGAGCCCTTATTGCTTTCGACATTTAAAAGACTCAAAGTTATTTCCAATTAAATGCAAATTCATTTTACCGACGTCAAAAAATACCGCCTCGCCTGAAGAAAAGCGTCATAACGTCAATATGAATACCGCAAACGTAATTCTGATTTGTTTGTGTATAGCACGGGAATTTCCCTATTCATACCATATACTTTTTGACAAGAAGAGAATTTAAAGACTTAATGCCATTTCGGAAGAAGTTAACGCATAACAATATCGAATCAATAGCAGCCCATACTCAAGTTTTAGTATAAGAGCAATTTAAGAGTAATTTTCTTTTACCATCTATGGAATTTTATGACACAAATGTCAATATAATATGACAAACATATTGAATATCTGTTATCAAAGAAAACCAACTACCAAATTAATTAATCAAAAGATTTATTTAAAGATTATTATTCAAATAAAAAGGCAATTTCAACCGATAATGACTGAATTTTCAAACATGCTTATGTAAAAAAACCAGAATCAGTTTTTAGTAAAACTTCAAATAGACACCCACACACACCACAGTACCCATTATACAAATATTGAATGCCTGAGAGTGCAATGGTACAAAATGTATCATGAGGTCAAATTTGGACTTTTCTATTTAACGAGGCGTAGCCGAGTGAAATGGATCAGTCCAAATTTGACCGAATGATATATTTTAACTATTGCACGTGCATAGGCATTCAATATTTGTTTTATATCATGATATCACACAGGTTTGTTTTATGCCACGGCTCAAATCACTGCAATCATGATATAATATCAATTGATTTTAGTTATCATTTCCTCTAGGGCTGGTCTGATATTTTTTTAAAAATAAAATTGAATTGAATTCTGTTGTCATGTACTTACAATCGTATATATATATAGTTGTGCCTATTTAGGAAACACAGATGGTTATTTCATTCGCATGTGATATGTTCAGAGTATTTCGTGTAAAATCAAAAAGTAACTTGCTGTATATGTATATATTTATTTGATTTTTAGAGCATACGGTACCTTTTTACTTTACCTTCTTGATCATAGTTTAATGTTCTATCATTGCAGCGTTGCAGTGAATACCTAATAAGTATGGTTGACAAAGTTATTCCACCCTTAACCCTCGTCTACCAAGGGGGGAGGGTTGTTGCAACCCCTCCCCCCCAAACTAAGGTTTTTCCCCGCTGCATAAAAACGCAAAAGCAAGCGACCCCAGGCACTTGGGTATTCTCTTTTACATCCTTTGCGGTCATTTTGATGAACATAAATTAGGAGGTACCATCTAAGGTGGGGTTAGGGAAGGCCGTCAAAGTTTGGGTGTAGGGGGGGAGGTTGGTGAAGCCCCGGGAAATTTTAAGTCGCCATTTTGAAAAATAAATGCATGCTATGAAGCTGAAACTTACAGGGCATGTTAGAATTATCATTTGCCTTTTTTTACCAAAAAAACCCGATGAAAATTGGTCATTTAGAACTTTTATAGCAAAATTCTGATCTGGTGACCATTTTTGCAAAATCCCGATTTTCCGAACCGAACGAGCTTTATGACGTCATATTACGTAACACCTCGGCCGACTTTTGTGATCTTGGTATCATTGGATCTATTGATAGCAAAACCAAGTTCACAGGGGGTCTCGTTCAAACAATTTCCAAATTGCAACAACCCCCAACCCCCTTGGGTAGACGTGTTACAAAACATAGCCTGGGTAGACGAGGGTTAATGGAAAGTAGATATATTTGATTTATTTTTGTTTTAATGTGGGTACAGATATATTGTGTAATCTGGATTTGAGCCCAACACGATCAAAATCTTTCGGTTCATTCAATTTTGAGTCATTCTAGCTATGTTCTTCTAGGGTCAGATGAAACAGCATTAGCAATTTTCTCGCTATTAGATCTGCAATTAACCCTATTTATTTTCCGAGTGTGAATTAATCGCTGTAAATTGACTTTATATACCTCATATACAGATTCCTGTCCTATGATAAGTTAAAAGTCTAGGCTTGGATTTATGTATTTCCTGTAATGTTACTTTAACTGTGCCACCGGATTATTTTATATAGCATGATAGTGCGCTAGTGGTGCATACTATGTAGATTTTACTCATTTTACCAAATGACCAAATCTTGTGGGATGAATGTAGAATTTTTTAAGTTAATCACACTTTTAAACATCCCAGTAAATGTACAGTATATACAATATAAAATACAGTGTTTACAACATTAATCGTATATGGTCATTTATCATCATATACTTTATTGTTTACTTTTACATTAAAACAATGATAAATTGAGCATTAACAATATAAGTTGAAAGGTACGATTTCGTATCAAAAACAGAAATACAAAATAGGCTCGAACATATATGGCGCTTAAGGAAAGTTTTGAAGTTCAACACAACTATGTCGTAAAAAAGAAAAACAAAACAACAACAACATCAACAAAAAACACTCATTGCGTTTCTTTGTAGCTATACGTTTTCTTTTACGTCAACTTTATTTCTTTCAAAAGTAGGGCACGTGGTAAAACAGGTGCAATAAACCCGTTCCTATTTTAAACCTGTTCACAATTATTACAATTTACGTTCATTCTTTAAGTCAATATTTACTTCAACAGGTGTTTGCGACCAGATAATGCGAGAATATTTTCACCTCTCAAACTCGTTGACTTCAGAATACCACAACTAAGTGCATTCACCGAAAGTTACCTTTATCTGCAAACAATATGCACGATAAGAAATGTGATAGGCAAAGGTTAAGTCAATTTCATTTAGTAGTCTGCATTTCATTCGACATTCTGCTGCTTGTTGAGCTTTGAGGTTTACTGTTTTTAACGGTATTAGCCATGATCCATCTGGGTTGAAAACCTGTGAAAACGTATTTGAATCAAAGAAAAGACTTAATCCTCGTCTTACTAAGCCTTTTTTTGGAACACGTCTTCCTGAGGGGGTGGTGGTTACCACCACCCCCCCTGTGATTTTGGACTAGGGACCCCCCAAAGTTATATTGTTTGGTACTATAGTATAGGGTAGGGTCTCCTCTATCCATTGATACCAAGATCATGAAAATCGGTCAAGCCGTTACGTAATTATGACGTCATAAAGTTTTTAAAATAAAAAATCGACTTTTGGCAAAAATTGCCACTTTTTCAAACAATTTCAAAAAATCGCTATAAAAGTTTTAAATGTCCAATTTTCGTCGGTTTTTTGCTAATAAATAAAGGAATCAACAATTCTAACATGTCCTGTAAGTTTCAAGGCAATAGCATGCAGATATTTTTCAAAATGGCGACTTAAAATTTTCCGAGGTGGCAACCACCCCCCCTACCCGTCGACTTTGACGGCCTACCATAACCCCACCGATTTTTTTCCATCAAATTGACCGCAAAGGATGTAAAAAAAATTGCCCAAATGCTCATGGTCGCTTTGTTTTGCGTTTTAGTGCAATCGGCGATCACCCGTTAGGGGGGGTGGTAACCCCCCCCCCCCCCTTAGGAAGACGAGGGTTAATGGAATAAGACTCAAACAAAATCATATCACTTGCTCTAAAATACAATTTTCAGCCAGATTCATTTCTTGGGGTTCTGTTGGCAGTGTTTCTATTTTCCTAAAGTTTGAGATATATTGTTAGTAACAAAGAAGTTTAAAATTCAAGCATGTCGTTATTTATTTCTAGAAACACTATAACATATTTTTTTCATTCTCCGGATAATGAAAAATTCAAATGAAACATAATTCTAAATGTTCAATTTCAACAAGAATTGTTTTGGATATTTGTTTGTATTTGAAAGTACTTTCTAAAAATGCAATAAAATCAGAAGGTGTTGAGGAAAGTTGAACTTCTTGGTCGTGATTGTGGCTAATGTTGTTATTTTATAGGCGAGCATAATATGCGAGAAAGCGGCCAAATTACAAAATAAACAACGATTGCACTTGACTTGATTAGGATCTTTTTTCCCAGTTCGTAGTTGCTGTTATATTTTACAGTTAAAAACTGTTTTGAATTTTTTAATCTAGCTCCTGTGTCATTGCTCTACAATCATCTTGGTGCCGTTGATAACAATGGCGAGTTTGACGATAAAATTTCATTGTGACTGCTGATACTAGAACAACAAAACAAACGCTATATTTCTTTAAAATGTTTTTTATTTAGTACTCCCGTAAACCTTATCGGCAAGCTTGCAGACGTGGGCTTGAAAACTCTCGAAATTACCTTCATCAGCTTTGAATCTTAAAAATTGTTGATTTTAATTGTAGGCATATATTCACCTAATACCTTATTCAATCTAGTAAGCTATGTACTATTAAAAGTTTAATTAAGGAAACATTCCCGAAAGCTTTTAACAGGATTAGTCAAAGGTGCAGAAAAAGTTATAAAAACACAAGCGCTGTATCTTGTTTCAGTAATCATGAAGTCATGGTACATATGCCATGTGTATACAATTGCATTAAAATAAAAGTAAGTAGACTATAACTGTGACAGGTGAGAGCAATTTAAGACGTTTTCTCCATTTATCAATATTACAAGCTGTGTACCTTATTACTTTGCATTGTTCATTTGTCAAGCATGCAGCTGACCAATTGTTGAATTCCTGCTAGAGGTTCCTTTACCTTGTTTGTTTTTACACCTGTATGATAGAATATATGTTTAATATTATTATCTGTAAATGATTTTTACACGAAGTTATATTTCCGTATAGTAGAAATGCATTTGTTTGGAATATTGATGTGATCGGATAATCCTTTTAATGTAATGTCTAAATCAAGGCATGACAGGTGATTATTGTACTAGAGAAATTGCTTTTCGTTAAAATATTAATTAACTGATCGTTTGGCAATAAAACAATTAATGAGAAATCGCTGTAACTAGTAGGTCAAGGAAGACATGCTTTTATAAAGGGAGTAGGTTATTATTACAATGGTAGAATTCATTTAAGATCTAGAGTAAACAACACATAAAAAATGGAAACATGTCTCAAATGGTAAAGATAATTTGAAAAGTCAGTTGAAATTTCCGCGATTTTGTAATGCTTTATTTATTTCCTTTATTTCCTTTACTGATATGTATAATTATACAACTTCAAAAATATAAAAAACCATATTTTCTTAAAATTAAATTTTGCCAAAATATTAAAAAAACAATCAAATGTAATAATTATTGGTTGCTATTGTTTAATTATTTCACTTCGTCATGGGAGATGATTTGTCAATGAACTTTAACATTTAACTTATGATGGTTATCGTTCATTCGTCTGATAAAATTCCTTACTGATCAATGGTGTCAAAATAAATGCATACACATGTCGATATGAAACACTATCTTATCTAGGAGGTGTAAAGCATTAGCATCAAATACGGTTCGTGGGCACTGTACAAAAATAGTACATATACACACTCGAACTTTATTGTTTTACCTTTTAAAAAAAATGTTAGTGTTATGAGATGTGATTGTATATATCTAAAATTATTTAAAAACCTTCGGGTTCTCGATTTTGAGTGTTTGATTTTGTTTTAATTGTTCATTTTATGTTCCTGTACATTGAACAATTATTTAGTGTAGTGCAAACATAGCTCTGCATTCTCATTATTAAATGCAGTGTCGATGAGCTGCTGTAGAATATTCATGGTTGTACAGATGGCTCTAATATAAACAATATTAGATTTAAAAAAACAATAAAAATATAAATCCAAATTTAGAAAAAACCTTGACAATAACATGAAGCAAGGCATTTACAGATTATCTGATGATTATTATCTGAGATCTATTATAGATTAGTTTGCAGTATTAACATCAGCAAGATGGCTTAGCGCTGACTACGTCAAATAAATATGACTAGACATGATTGAACATTTAATCTAGTGAATCATTTTGAATGATCGAGCATGCAAAGTTGAATTTTTACTTATTTCACACTACTTACTTGTTTGAGGTTTGATGGCCTATGACCGACAACCGATGTTACTGCTTATCATCAGCCAATTTATACTGTTTTTTTAAATTGTTAACTTCAAATGTTAACATCTCGTGCTGGGGATAGATTGTTTTGCTTTGTTTTCTTTCATCTTATTCTAAGTAAATCTGTATTTTTTTCCTAGCATATACGAGAGAGTATCTCGTCCACCTAAGGGTGGGGGTGTGTGATTACCCCCCCTAACGGATCGTCTTATTGTAGGGATCCCCTCTGCTAAAACATATGGTTTTATATTTCAATGAAATTAACATTTTCATGTCAGCCGTATTTTATTTCGTCATTATGACATCATTCATCAACCGATTTCCATAGTATTGAATCAATTGAAAAAGGAAATCCTATTCTTTACCATGGTATGAAGCAACTAAACTTTGGTTGTGTCGTTAAGATTTACTGGGCCCTGTAATCCGTCAAATGCAGGGACTTAATTACCCCTCAGGTCTCAATTTCAACCATTCTGCTTATGTAATAAGTGGGTAGGTAGATGATATCAATCCCAAACTGTAAAAAAGTAAAACTACTTATGAGATCATTTCTGCAACAAATTTACATCAACACGAGTGACTGTATAATTAAGTTACCTGTATTATAGAGGCTACATTCTTATGCATCCATTGCTACCAGGGCCGTACGAAGGTATGTAAGCCAAGGGGGGCAAACTTATTTACCGTCCCGAAATTAATGTTTCGTCCCGATGTTTTTACCGTCAATTTGTTTGTGATGCGCGCGTAGCGAAAATTTTGCTTTTTTTCAGCCAAAAATCGATATAAAACCTTAATATTTGTGTTAAAATTGGCTTATTTTGACTAAAAATTTACGGGATAGTAATATTGGGAAAGTAAAAGTAGTATAATCTTGTCAAGATATTTTAATATTTGTCCCGCCAGCGTCCCGATTTTTCGAGCCAGGGGGGCAAGTGTCCCCCCCCCCCGCTTCGTACGGCCCTGATTGCTATTTATCTTCTTTATCTGAAATGTTATCAGAAAACCACATGCTGTAATCTTAATAATTTAGTCAGTTTAA
Source organism: Ophiothrix spiculata (assembly GCA_000969725.1). NCBI lineage: Eukaryota > Metazoa > Echinodermata > Ophiuroidea > Amphilepidida > Ophiotrichidae > Ophiothrix > Ophiothrix spiculata. Next base: position 55,345 of record JXSR01S069213.1, read on the forward strand.
GAACAACAAATGAAAGATTCAAATGAGAGTAACACATCTTCTCTTTATAATAATAAAGCTGCGGTCTACAAATTGCATTTTTTTTAAAGTGTGTTTATAATAATGTATTCATTCTAGTAATGTAACTTGTTGGCCACGATTAAAGTTTGAAAAAGTATTAAAGAAAAAAAAAGAAAGAAAGAAATAATTGCCCATCAACTTTACAAAGCAAATAAAAAAGCAAAGAAAAATAACCCCAACGTCAATCATTCTGGCAAATTAGGTTGAATCCAACAAAATATCGTAGTTCTGCATTTAATAGACACTGCTTGATCTTCTTGTTTTCCATCACCCTTTTTCCCTCTTCTCTTTCTCCCTTTTCTTTTCACAATTGTTTTCCCTTAATTCTTTTTCCCCTTTACACTTTTTCTCCGCATTTTTTTTTTCTTTTCTCCTTCAAAATATAAGCGGCCCATTTCTTCTACCCCATTTTACCACTAAGCAGGTTTTCAAAGAATACATTGAAGTGAAGTGGCACTCCACTGTTCGTGATAAGGGCTGTATCTATCAGGCAAATTAAAGAGACTGTAGAATATCCAGTCAGTCAATCTTTAAATTTAACCATTAATCGCCATATTGATTCAAAATTAAAGATTTTAAGATTTTTTTACAATCATAGAATAAGAAGCATGAGAAAAATAAGACATGCAGCCTACCTGTGTTTGTTCAGGCAGGTGTTTGACATTTTTAACGTATTTCATAGCCAAAAACTTGCATTAACCCTTATAGAGCCGAGCTTTTTGACCCACGTCACAGCTGGAGGGCGGATTCCGCCGGCACCCCACCCTTATGATCTCGGAAACCGATTGACGAAACATCACGTATAGGGTACTGGTGGATAGCTATGACTCTCAAGAGTCGATTGGTACCAAAAAAATTGAAATCAGACCTTGTATGACGTCACAGTGACGTCATAAGTGACGTCGGTCAAAAATCGCGAAAATCATCAAAAGTCGCCAAAATCGTGTTTTTTCGCTATTTTTTTTAAGTAAAAGTTGCATTTTTTAGCAATGATGTGTGTCAAAGTATGCTTACACATGTTCTTGCTTCAAATAAATCAAATAAATAAGATAAAACAAAGTGGAAGGGTATCCTAAAAGCAAAAAACACGATTTGCGTGTAATTCCCATTAAAAATCAGTTTTTGGTCAGTTTTTCGTTTGACCCAGCGTGCTATTACGCAACGCCACGTCCCAACCCTAGATCCGTACGTCTTGGTCTTAAAATAAGCGCAAGGTTTTGAAAAAAAAAAGTCAAGAAGTTTCAGCGCATACATTGCAGCATTTGTTTAAAAGTCTGTTAGATGTATTGAGCTAAACAATCCGACTTGGTCAAAAACCTTACAAGGAGTAATATATACTTTGAACCTTAAGTGAGATTCTAGTTAAAACAGGGTCGAAAGATGCATGAATATTTCATTATATTGGTATACTAGAACATTCCATTCTAAGATACTTGAAAAGGAAGATGTGTTACATTTTTTTGACTGCAATTTCTATTTTATTTTCATTTGTACGCAAGTAATTGAAAATGTACGATTGTTGTGTAATATTATAAATGTAATGAAAAAGGGACTAGACTGACACGTGTTAGTTCTAAAAAAGAAAGGCTCTCTAACATCGGATCGTTTTGGTTTTATTCCTTCTACTTTACGGTTCCTCAAGTATCCCCTTTACATATGCTTGATCTGACGACATACATTCGAATGTCATATGATAACGGATTTAAAAGAAAAAACTAATAATTTAATTGCTGAAGATAATAACATTGTAATTTACATAAATACCTCCTTTTTTGACATTTATGGTTTTATTCATAGTTTTATAAGCCCAATGACGTAATTAAAATTCGATTTTCCCCGAACCCATAGCAACTGTTTGCATTTGGTCTTAATCTACTCTTATATTTCGTTTCTTTGTTACCTTGAGTACAAATGGCAACGCTGTATTACCCATATTGAGTGTAATTGATCTTGATAGCTAGTACATTAGAGAACTAATTGTAAACAACAGCTTTGCTATCTTTCATCACGTATTTGTTTACTGCTTGCCTAAAACAAGCTTGACAACAAATATCCGTTTTCACATGTGTCGTCTGAGTCTCTGTCTGTTTTCTGTTAGTAAATAATTATAGTTAAAGATATATATCAACTTAATATGTCTTACTTCGAAAGAAAATGGTTTTCTCTGTAAATTAAAATATAAATGCATTTGATGCCGACCTTTTTATTTCATTGTGCAGCAGCCTCAATCACTTTCAATGCAACGTCCACTTGCGTTTACTCTTTTTTAGGAAAAAAATGTCTGGATAAAATTGTCAAAGCTAGCTAGTATAGTAACATATATATTTTGTTAGTTATCCCAGACATTGAAAGTTAGTGACAAATATGCTTGATGTCCCTTCTTGCTTTGGTGCAAAAAATGAAGAAAATACATGCATTTATTTTCAAGATGTGAGCGTTTGAAGCTCCAGAGGAGTGTGGACACTTTTCCCAGTTTGGATAGGTCGTAAAAATCCAGTGGTAATTTTCAGGGGAAGAATGCGAGAAAGAATGTCATCTTTTACCAATATTTCTGTTTTGTTTCACATGTTGCTTCTACTTGATTATGCCTTGGAATCTTAATATAGGTTCAGCTGAATGTTAACTCAGCTACCTTCTACCTTGGCGTCCACATGCTTCTTTTTTGCAGTTCCTTCTGCAATCTGATACCATAAGCTTTATATTTTTTGACATTTTTGAGATGGGCTACTCGGGCGATGAGGATATCAGGCTTCTGGAAATGTTAAATAAATCTTTCCATTGTTTCAATGATACCTTTACTTTGCAGATATTGGTCAATTATGATTATCTTTTCTCCATAGACAAATGAGGTGTTATGTTTGCTTTCAATAACAACATTCCTACAACTACTGCTAACAGGGTACCAGCCCTTTAGCGTGCTTTGAAAGGGCCCGCTAAATGATTTTCCTATACGATTACTTAATACAATTTATTAAATGATTTTTACATATGAAAAGGAACCAGATTTAGGTTAAAATAATCTTGAAAACAAAAACACTTATAATTGAACAAATATTATCATGATTATGTCTATAAAGATGGCGTTCTTCGTTGCCGTGGAATATTTACAACTTATCCAAACTGGGAAAAGTGTCCAAACTCCTATGGAGCTTCAAACGCTCACTTCTAGAATACTAATGCATGGATTTTCCTTATTTTTACACCACAGCAAGTCAATACATTAGGCATGATTGTCACTAAATTTCATAGTTTGGAATAATTTGGTTTTTGAATTATGTAGCGTTGAAATCTTAATAACTTCATTCTGGGACACACTGTATTTCAGCAATTCAAAGATAGCTGGTTTTCAATTTCATTTTATGTTCTGATAAATCATGCACATAGGATATGCTATGCTGACATTTTTAAACATCCAGTACAGTTGGAGATTGTTATGATTTCAAAACTAACATGATGAACATGATATTAAATGTATTGAAAATAAACATTTACATTAAATACATTTCACTTCACTCTGTATTTAATGTATATAGACATAATAAGTGACTAAAGGTCATTCTTTTTAATGTGGGCACCCATAAATGGTGGATTTGTTACATGGAGAGTGATTTATGCATCAATTTTTGTCATATCATTTCAACAATCAAATTAAATGTGATAATTTTGGTATGATTTTAAAGACAATTTATTTGACTTTCAAGAAATCGAGAATAGAACCCAAATGAAGTGATTAATTAAGCTTAATGACCCGTTAAAGCTACTTAGCCAGGGTGGAGTTGGGTGAGGTTGAGGTGGGTGAGGTTGAGGCATCATGAAAATTTTGCATGAATTGCTCTGTCATATCTCCTTAAAAACCCATTGAAGTGTCACAAATCTTATATGATTTTAAAGGCTAGTTATTGTTTATCAAAAAAAAGTTGGAATTAACAGGAATAAAATTGATTATTAATGCTATTAACAAGTATAAGTCAATAAGCTAATTTAGCCAGACATGAAAACAGGCATAAATGTGGTTGGTGTGGATGAGATACGTACATTGTGCATTAAATGCTGTCACAACTTTTCAATAATCATATGAAATGTCATAAATTTGGTATGGTTTTGAAGATAATGTATTAGCCTTTAAAATCAATTTTATTTTTATTTTTATTTATTTGCGACATATTTAAAGAGGGTAGCCTCAATCAGTGGACCAGCACTGCTTTTCATAAGGGCCCTCTATACAATAAAAATACAATAGGTAAAAAATACATAGCTTATATATAATATAACGTACATTTAGAATTCATTAAAAATTACAGATAATACACATTAAAATCTTTTATCATAAATATAGAACATATAGAATAGTGAAATGAAACGAAATATCGACAACTTATAATACGAGTAAAATTAATAAATTATTATACTAGATACAATTTGGAATACAAAATACAATAAATCAAAACTTGAACCTGAACTTAGAAACAACTCTTTTACAATCTCCAATTTGGCTAGGCCTATCTAAACTTAGGATATTTTACAAAAGTTTAAACATGATAAAAATACAAACTACTGCCGAAGCAGGACAGGCGACCACAGGTGGAAAACCGGCAGCCTAACCCCAAAGGTGGAAAACCTCAGGAGCTTACAAAGTTATTTTACATGATTAAACGTATATAGACAATGTGTGAATTAAAAATCAATGGGTATCATCTAACTTTTTGTTGGTGTATCTACTACTAAAATGAAATCTTTCAGTTTCCCTTTAAATGTCTGCATATTGCACGATTCTTTTATGTGAGTTGGAAGGTCGTTCCAGAGCCTTGCTCCCGAGTTTTTAAAGGTACGCCTACCCCAGTCAGTCTTTGTTCGATGAATGTACATTTTTTGTGCACTCTGAGATCTTGTACTGTAACTGTGGGGCAATGATCGAATAACCGCACTCTTTAAATATTCGGGAGCAGTGCCCTGGATACATCTAAACATGAGAGTTGTCTTAAAGTTAAAGGTATTAATTAACTCTAATCAACGATTACCAGGAAGGAGTTAGGTATGGATGAAGTGAATGGATGAAACGCAAATGGGTCTCACCTCAAAAAGGATGACCTAAAGTTGTTTTTATACATTTTATTTTTATGAGTTACATATCGGTAGTGAAAACCATGTCATTCGCATATATATGTTGACAACTCGTTTTAAAATAAATATGTTAACCAGTCCACAAGGGATAAGTGTTTATTATGAAAAAACTGCTAATTACATAAATTATTCATTTCATTTAAGACTCACTTAAAATTCCAAGATGTATTTGCCTCATGATAAATTATTCTGCTATTAAACACACTGAAGTTTTATTCCCAGAGTTTTGTTTATTGTTTTATATCTTTTTAACAATCGGCCTAACTTATGTACTAACCAAATGTGTACTTTCCATGATTATAGAAGCAGAGCAAAACAGATGAAGGATAGCAATTTCCAACAAAACCAAAAATGTAATAAACATGGGCCGTATTCTCGAAAGATGTTTATCGCTAATCAATGTTTAAATCGCAATTTAAACCATAAAAAATATAAACGTAATTCTCAAAGAGTGACTAAATGTAATCACAGTTTAAATTTTAACCATTTGTAGTTAAACAGCTCTAAAATGCGTTTAAAACTAAACTAGGTCAGGGGGTAGTTTAAGGTGTGTTTAAATTATATTTTCATCATGTGCCCGACAGCTTTTTTATTACTGTATGCTTTAAAAATGTAATGATTTTAATGAATAATGCTTCAAAATGATAATATGACGATATGGACATGACCCTGACGAAAAATAATTGTGTTCTTTATGAAAATAACCATGAATTGTCATTAAAACATGGTGATACTTTGTTCTAGCTATTATATAGCGTAAGTCTTGTATTCACGTATTCAACACTGTACAGAGGCATCACTTCATAAAATAAAACAAGCCGTGTAATTGATGAGGCGTAGAAATCTGTATTGACTAGGGACCTTCTATTAATTCAACTACATAAAGTTCAATAGTGCATATCTCTTACGTGTACAGTTCAGTGGATTATATTTATTGGTTTTAATTGCCGATGTTTACTAGGCGCGCTGTTTAAATATTTGCCAAGCGTTTAGCTAAAATCAGATTTTAACTAAACGCATTTTATGTCTAACCAACGTTTAGATAAACATCGTTCGAGAATACGGCCCATGGTACCTTGCTTTTTCGACTTTTCTTTAATTGTTGTTCTGTCATTGTAGAGTAATGAACTGACAACAAACAAAATACAATCTTATAGTATTGCTTAAGGTACGGATATATTATGTAACCTGAACGTTTGAGATCTCCAAGCTTAAATTGGAGCCTTCGGTACATTTAATTTGCAAGCAGGACAAATTAAATTATTCAAATGTCAGAAGATATATTGCATAATTAAGTGGGTTTTTTTTTTATTAAACCAGCTTTTGACCTGATTTTTCTTGTCCAAGTGTATCTTAATTACTATCGCTGAATACGATACAAACGATGTGATTCAATTGCGTATAAATAAAACATTCTAGAACAACATTCGTAAATTGCACATTTGGAACATCATTCCAGTAAGATTTTAGTACAATTATAGTACAATAGATTGTACTAGAAGCTTACTGTACTAAAATTTTGATCTAAATGTGCATCTCAGAAATGTTGTACTAAAATTGTACTCGATGTGTTTCCAGGGCATATATAATATCTATATAAGTGTCACTTTCAAATAAAAGTGATTTGACTCTACTGTGACAGGTGACGCTTTTAAGACGGTTTCCCCATCTATCAATATTTCACGCTTTGTAACTGAATTACCTTACATCAGTAAGCACGTAGTTGATTCATTGTGTTGAAATGCTGAATTTATGAAACAGTCACATTAAGCATCTTACACATGCGTTATAAAAATTGTTTTATTACTGTTGAATTTGTATATCATCGAAATATGTGGGTGTAATTCTTTGGATCAATGTGAATATCAAGGACACAACAGGTGATTTATTTGAAAAAAGATAAGTGAGATAGGTAAATTATAAATACACTCGTTAATTGCACAAATAATCAAATAGGATGTGAGGTCATGTACTTTTCTAAAAGCGGCAGAGTTGTTTTTCAATGTTATAGTTCATTAACTACATGAATTGACAATAGTATATTGATCTCGTTATCGAAATTGACTGAATGATCCCACAAATATTCCAGTTCTAATTATATATATAGAAGCAGAATATTCGTTTAAAGAACAAATTAAATCTGCTATTGAAGTATGCATCTATTGAGCTTTACACAGCAGAAAAATGAATAAAATAAGACCTAAATCAAACTTGTCTAAAATATAATAATATAGATTGATATATATAAAAGTTTCAATGTTTGCTATTCCCTTTACTAGTTTTGGCCCATTCTCCAGCGATAGGTCACACACGTAACCGAGCATATTTACCCCTACCCTTGAACATCTAAATGTTTGCGAGATTGGTTTTGTTTGGATTGTATAATTTATCTTCTATATGAAGCAAAACAAGTTGCAATGAATATAAAAGTTTGAAATTGCCAAAAATAGCGCATTTCTCTGATTGTTTGACAGATGTCAGAATTTTGCAAAATAATCGGTTATAATTTTCAGAATATTATCATAATCACCAACATTATATTTTATTCTGAGAGTTTTAGCTTAAAACTAAAACAGAAACTTCAAAATTAAAAAGTGAGGCGCATATTAAACCCAAACCCCGTGGTTACGTGTGTGACATCCTCTGAAGAATGCCCTTTACTTCTTTTATGTGTTAGATAATTATTACATGAATTTTAGCGTAAAACCCATGCTGGTCAATGCTAGCATTTCCTTAAACGTCTCGGCTTAATATTTGTCGATTGACTGATAGTATTCTTTACGAAATCACTGACGTCCGTGAAAATGACACTCTTAAGTGCGTCTAGGAAGTCACTTATGGTTTTAGGTGCATTGTGCATACACTGACACTTCTCGCTATGAAACACTATCTCGCTTAACAGATGTGAAGTATTAACGTGTGACAGTGTTATAACAATTGGATATATTTCATACCGGGGCTGGCTAGCTATCATTGAACCGAATATCATGGGTACTAAGGCTATTCTTTAAATTAATCAAGAGAATAATGTATAGTATTTTGACTTCAACTGTTAAAGGGACTAGTCTAGATTTCACCTAGAATTAAAAACTTATCGAAATGCTCTAAATAAAGCTTAAAAGTATAGTAAAATCCCAAAAAGTGCAAACATTTACACATAAATGGCTCAATTTGAGAGAACATTAATTTGAAATGTATCATTCTTTGATGGTGGTGTGACTATCCCGTGTTTCCTAAATCCTAAATGTGTACCTCCGATGTATTTACCAGATAAAAGATCAAATAAAGCTCCTGGAGATAATTTAATCCATATTAAAAGAGAAATAATTCCATCAAAAATAATGTGATTGGCCATCACAGGTGTATAAACAAGATTTTCTAAGTTTCAAACCAGAATCACCGTTTTCACACCATTTTTTGCGCCGGCGTAATTTTTAAAGTATGTAAAGAATTGAAATGTTCTCCAATATTCCTCAAAATCATGGAAAACTACTTGCAGGTTATATTACTATAAACTTGTTCTATCGATTCCAGTAAAACAATATGTAGATAAAAAATAAGTGGGAAGAATCTAGGCCAAACCCTTTAATGGTACGTCCAATTGCATACACATCAACACATACGTTCTCACCTAATTATGTTTATGTTGAGATGCTGGTATTATATTAAAATTTGTACACCCATAAATATTCAGCTTTTATTTCTTCTAATCAAAGTCGTTGTTTTACATCAACTAAGCATGAATTCACTTTATTATAAACAATTGAAAGAAGAACGCGTGTTTTTTTCTTTTAACTCTGGTTACATTATTCATTATCAAATGTTCGCGGAAGCTTCGAGTTTGAATTTAAACAATACAAATTTTGATCATTTTATGTTCCCCATGAATATTTTATTAATACTTTAGTGTATCAAAGGGAGCTCGTTTCTCGTTTTTATTAAATGTAGAAAGGGTCCATTGCTGCTGTAGATTATAATGACATTTTATTGTCCACAAAGATAGAGAGTTGGTTTGAAAACTGCTAATAGAAGAAAAATAAAATCATTGAAATGAAATGATAAAACAAGAATTACCTTGATAATGAAGCAATGTACTTTTCGTTAAAACCTGATGATTGTTATCAGAATTTTTCATAGATCAGAAGATATATTTTATTGCTCACCCGAAGACAATATAAAACTGGCATGGCTCTCTAATGATTAAAAAATGAGCAATAGCTTCTAATAATTATCAGGTCGCAGCATGTTTTTGAAATGAAATGAAATGAAATGAAATGAAATGAAATGAAATGAAATGAAATGAAATTAAATTAAATTAAACGAAATTCAAATTCATTTCGCCTACGACTCAGTAGGCAATAGCACTTAAGGCAACATTAATATATGTGCCTACAAGTCCGATTCCGATACACTTATACATAGGTTACATATAAAAAGAGTATTGGTTATTTCATTTTATGAGGTCAAAGGGTGGGCTGGCAAGGTAATTGACGTGGCGGTGCATGTATTGTGAATGCGATCAATTGCAGATTGACAATTCCAAAGTAACGATTAAACAAATGAAAAAAATCACTTTTAAATGGCCACAGATCCTAGCATAATCATTATATCCTCGAGTTTGTTGTTGATAATGGTGCTCATTGGTGGGATCAAGACACATAGGTGTTCAAAGATTAGATTAATTGCCAAAATACTGAATAAAATACATGTAACGTACGGTAACGTTTGTGACATCGCACAGAAATGTTTTTTTGCTCCAAATAACTTAAAAGTAAAAATTCTCTGAAATGTTAGAGAATTGTTTATTGCGCTTTTTACAGATGATGGATAACATATCTATAAATATTACATAACAGTAATAGGACACTCTATCGTCAGGATTTCATTTAATGCAATGTTTTGTTTGGTAATGTTTGGTAACGTTTGTGACATTTTGGTGTAACTTGTTATTAACGTTTGTGATATTTTTGAATTAAAACATGTACTCATTCATGCACGGATATATTTTTTTTTTAATTTTTGATTGGAAAATACTTTTCACGTACCAAATGTATGATTTGAAAACCTGCTTATGTGGTCAAATAAAAAAGCTGATTATGTGCTTGAGGTCATAAAAAGTTTCATTTTCACTGGAATGAGCCAGGTGTCTTGGGAAGATCATTTGGAAAAGTCGTATTAGGTCCTAAATACTCATGTTGATGCAAACATTTTGATTAATTCGTTGAATGTTTTGTTTCTGTATGGTTATCAAAATATAGCAAATAAAATTGTTTTTATTCGAGGAGTTTGACCCGAACTATGATAATATATAATTTTTCACGACTAGCCCATCAATTCTGCGAAGACTTGCTAAAAAAAATTACAAAGCATGTAGAGGGAATCGGGAGAAAAATTAATGCATGCCTTTAGCTTCAAACTTTTTTTAAAAACAATACCCAATAGCGAAGCGTAAGAACTTGTTTTCTTTCTTTTTGATTCATACGATATCAATGAAAATTATAAATACAATTTTCCTCCCTTTGAAATTTTTTTTAAATTATTTATTGAAAAACATTATTCACACAATGGTGATGTTCGAGGATATATGATTTGAAAAGAGTTTTCTTTCTTTTTAACCCTTTAGGTAATAAGGTATTTGCCATGTTTAATTGTGTAATCATTGGTAATACGAACAAAAAAAGACACCGATTATATAAACAGTACGTTGTGATCTATAATTTAGGAATTAAAAAAAAGAACTTCGTGCAGAAAACTACAAAGAAGATTAGCTAAGAACGAATAATGCTACTTAAGACTTGACAGGTAAAATATTCAAAGCGGCGCTGGCATCTTACTTGTGAAGCGTACTTTCAATATAATGTAGAATGAAATATAATACCTTTTAACTGATGTCATGTTAACGGCAGATTGGCTCTTGGCTAATAAATGTTCAAAAGTATTAGGTTCATTGCACTACCTTAAGTCTTAAGTCTGAACAGTTTGCTGGTATGCCCTAAGTTTTTTATGTTGGTACATTCGTCGATGGTATGCCTTCAGCAAGGGTCACAAACTGTCTATCGGCAGACTTTAAGTAATGCTTTACAACGTAAATCTTATATGCTTATCTGCTATGAAACTTTACGGTTATTTATAATATGTTACCATGAAAGGAATACGTTTGCGTCAACATAATACTATACCCTGTTTGCTAAATGTGAAGAGTTTCAAGAAATAATAACAAATGAAGCAAGACAGCCAGTTTATTTCATTAACTTTCTACAACCATGGCTTGTTCTTTTTTTTTGTCCATTATGTTTTCTGGGTTTACTTTTACAGAAAACTACGGGATATTCAAGGGTTGATTATATCTTCGAATTATGTTTAACCCTTGTTTACTCAAGGGGGGGGGGGTTGCAGCCCCCTAAGGGTTTTTCTGGCTGCATAGAAACGCTAAATCAACCGACCCAAGGTATTTGGGTAATCTACTTTACATCCGTTTCGGTCATTTTGATGAAAAACTTAGCGAGGTACCACCTAAGACAGGGTATTATAGGGTAGGCCGTCAAAGTTGGTGTATGGGTGGAGGATTGTGAGGCACCGGAACATTTATGTCGCCATTTTGAAAAATATATGCATGATATGAAGAAGAAACTTGCAAGACATGTTAGGTATTCCTATGTTGCATTCACAAATCATTTTGGAATGCAAATGACATGTTGGACCTGGAGAAGTTGTCTGTAAGGTATCTAATCCCTTGCTATGTAGCCGTCTAATCTTTG